>JAUTBT010034755.1:0-18232 GCA_032361225.1 Lepetodrilus schrolli
GTACCAGCCGGTGCTCGCAGGTTTACTGCAACATTTAGCGCTATGGATGTTGTGGGTTTCCTCCTGCCCTAAACTGAAAAGCTGTGATACAAGTGAAAGAATCTTGAGCGGCTATAAGCCCCAATTCAAAAAAAAATTATTAAAAAATCTACAGGGCAACTAGTTTCATGTCCAACAGGATGCAGGGATTAGTGCCTCAAAAGTGCCTCTTGCTAAAATTGTGTGATTTACAATATCACTGAAAATATTGTAGGAAATGGCTATTCACTTTAACTATTACAATAATGTGATACAACTATGATATTTTGCTACAGTTGCTGCTATTTATGTTGACATCCATCATGGTGCACTTGCAGGTATGCTGGTATTGGAAATATCTGACCGAGTTAGATCAGCTGTGGATGCCCAAGTGTCTGCGCCTTGCCTGGTTCCTTTCCTTCACACCCAGTCCCTTTGAGAATGGTGTCTGGAAAAGAAATTACCTAGAACACATCAAGAGTTTACAAGTCCTGCGACCAGTGGTATGTAACTAAATGACATCCAT
Organism: Lepetodrilus schrolli; assembly: GCA_032361225.1. NCBI lineage: Eukaryota > Metazoa > Mollusca > Gastropoda > Lepetellida > Lepetodrilidae > Lepetodrilus > Lepetodrilus schrolli. The sequence continues at coordinate 545 of JAUTBT010034755.1, forward strand.
TGCTATGTGAATAATGACATCTGGTGGTACATGACTAAATGACATCCAGTGCTATGTGAATAATGACATCTGGTGGTATGTGAATAATGACATCTGGTGGTATGTGAATAATGACATCTGGTGGTATGTGAATAATGACATCTGGTGGTATATGACTAACTGGCATCCAGCGCTACCGTATGAATAAATGACACTTGGTGGCACATAACCAATTGTACTCCAGTGGTACCAGACTAAATGACATTCATTGTAATGTGAAGTAAAACAGCATCTGGGCATTACACTCCAAACTAATAGGGGTATATCATTTAGATAATATGGTCGAAAAAAATAAACTCAATGATTAATTGTTTCAGAAGTTTTAAATATGACTAATTAGGAACACTTGAAATAATGTACAGATCATTTATTTTATCATCATTTGCATATTCAAGTTGTATATGGGATAATTGCTCGATTGGATTAAAGGGCAAGTTAGAACAGTAACATTTGGATGCACTATGGACAATATGGGGGGCCCCTAGAGGCACTAACCATGAATTTTTGTATTTAGAAACTTTTGTATTTTAATACTGTACCATTCGAAGAAAGACAGTGATAAATGTTTTATAAAATGTATCACAACATAGCCAGGGCTCTATTTAGCGACTAATTTGGGAGTCATGGCAACCTAATTTTGTATTGGTGACCAGTATTTTACTTATTTTAAGTGTTTCTGGATCTGCGGGAGAAAAATGGCTCCTTGGAATTTTTTTATAACTTTGAAGCCTGATAGGACCAAAGTATTTATATGATCTAGTTCCTCAACATTTATATGAAAATAATACCTAACACTTAAGACACCTAAATAACTTAAAACCATTGCATATAGAACAACTTTATATGCCAAAATCTTCTTGCCCAGTACTCTAGCTATGGAACGATTTACCTGTCATCAGTCTCACAATGAGCTGCTAACTTCTGACATCATACTTGTTCAGTGAAATAGTTTGGTGGTTATTTTATTGATGTGAAAACAATATTAATTACTATTATTTCACCTTCTGTTCCAGGAGAGGCCAAACATTGTTGTGGACAGGCTCAATTTACCTCGAAAGGATGATAAGAATTTGCAGACAAAGAAGACACAAGTGCCGTGGAAAGGTTCCGATCCAATTCCAAAGGACACCTGGAGATACAATGTCCTGCAGAATGATGATGTTGTACAGTCAGTCAGTAAAATGTAAGCTAACTGCATAATTTCCTGTTAGTAGTACTGTATAATGCTGTTAGTAGTACTGTTCACTGCTGTTTGTAGTACTGTTCACTGCTGTTAGTAGGACTGTCTTAAAGGCATACAATCACATATTAAATGGTCATTTTGAACCAAATTGGAGTCATAAATTCAAAGTGTATTCACTTAGCATATGTATTATGGCTTGTGTGCTTCAAGAATATTTCCTCTGCTCAATTTTTAGTGGTAAAATGGTTCACTCAAATTGATTACAATGGAAATTGTCATCTTCAATACCGGTAATTAGTGAAGGTGGCATTTGGAATTTATCAGCAAAATTGGAGACTGCTCTCTTTACTCGTGATGCAGAAAATCAGTTGTGCACTTTTGAATAAAGTTCTGTTTCCTGTTTACATTTGAACCTAATATATCCCCCATTTAACTGGAGAAGTTAACAGCTCGATGAAAATGTTTGTATTTATTGTCGTTTTACAAAAAATACATAAAATATGAAAATATTGAAAACCAATGGGACATGCATAAAATGTAGCTTGTTGCCCAATATGCATGTGTAGACAAATGAAATGTACATACTTTCAGGTACGTTTGACCATGAAATATGCCAACAATCTGTGGTTCTATGCATTTAAAGGCATACAATCATAGATATTGATTTTTGAGTTTTGGACCAGCTCTTGGCTACAATTGCCAAGTACATTCATTTGGCATACATAAAATCATGTTTGTACCTACAAAAATATGTTCACAACTGGTGTGTAATTTAAACGTACTTCTAGTTTGAAGCGATTCAAAGTGACTTGTTCAAATCGGTTTTGGGTGTGTCAATAGTATTACTGTCCCAATAGGTAACATTGCTTGACAGCTATTATTAACTTCCAGTAAACGCTGAATAATATTCATCAATGGTCTACTGAGTGAAAGTTCCATATGTCTAATTTGACAAATACCAGCAGACTCGGCTTTTTTAAATGGGTCCTCAATATACGGAACAAAAACTTTGGTGCCACTTCATGTGTTTGTTAATCAGCTATACTTCCAAACTTTGGTGTAACTTTCCCTCGCCATAGTATATATTGCATTCAGTATATAGTGCATACTAAACTACACTGTCTTCCCAGGAAGTAACAAGAATCAGAATGTTGTCAATTGTAACAGAAACAACCATTGTATTTTAATGTGGTTGTCCCTAAATATACAAACACTGAAAATTTAATTATTTTCTCCTGTTCGAATTAATAGAATAAATAATGTTATTCAAATCCGCGGAAGACACAAGATCTTGACTATGTCCCATCTTCATTCATACTATTTTTAACAGTGCATATATGACCTGGAATAAATAAAGTGTGACATTAGACTAAAAAAAATTAATGTTAGCAAAAACAATTCAAAAGAAAATTTGACTTTGCATTTACTATTTGAGAAGGAAGTTTAACCAAATTACAGTCAAAAGATGCATTTTTCACCATTTTGTTTGGCTCATCCTTATGTTTGTAAAAATTTAAGTATGAATATTTCCTGATAGTAATTATGTGAGATAAAACAGTTGCTCTGCTTATAGGAGGAAGAAGAAGACATACCCAGCTGATGACAACTTCAAGTCCACCAAGAGCAAGATCAACACACATCAAAGTCTGTCCCTCACACGGAGGTCAAATTCCATGTCTGTGAGTATTTAATTGTCATTTTCATAAAATTATTTACCCTTGACACTTGTTATAACTATACAAATGTGTATTTGTAGTTAGCCTATACAAGACCTTGGAAGAAAACTGAACACAGTCAAACTCATTTATTGAAACTTTTACGGGTTAGGCTACTCATGAATAAATTCTGGAATATATTCTGGAAATTGTTAGAGAGAAACAGCTTTCCGAGTAAACTGGACTGTGGCTGGCTCTGTGGCATGTGTCATTCTTCGTTTACAAAAGTTGAAAAGACGCTGATTCTTACACTTTGGTAGTTTCAGTGCCGAAACTTTATTCCATTCAGTAGGCTTACAAATTCACACCCATCTACAAGAGATTTAAATCTTTTTGCATCTATATTGTTGGAAATCTCGATTGCATAGCCGCTGCCATGGCGTCTACACTTTCCTGCTTTGGATAAACTCTCACTATAACTATTATGATATTTATCCAACTTGACCTCATTATTCATGGTAAAATCTATTTCTTGAAATTCATTACCAAAAACCAAAAGCCACCATAGTAGAATCAGTAAAGGTTCAAGTACAAGAATTCGGTCTTCGTGCCTGTAGTAAGACCGAGGGGAGGTGGGTGGAAAAGTAAGACTGAGGACGTCAGCACAAGGTCTTACTTTTCCACCAACTGACACCGCTGGCCTTACTACAGGCACCACGACTAAATTTGAATGACTGAACCAACGTATAAACTGACATCCCAAATCGAATCATAATGCAGCACCCCTGCATGTTTTAGACAGATATGTTAAAATGTAAACTACTATATATTCTGCTGACTTTCCTTGCCAGAGACTGCATTCCTCCGTCACCTCAATGACCTCTCCTGACCGCCCCAAATGGGCAGTGCACACGGCCGGTGCTCCAATGGTTAACAGAGACTCGGCTCTGAGGAATGGCGTGGCCATGTCAGTGACCCGCCCAGAGCCCGTCATCAACTCACAGCAACACAAGCCGAAAATGTTCCGTCCTATCACCATTCGATCAGAGAGGGATCCACCAAGTAAGTGGTTATTGAGGCTTCCAGGTTTTGGTCTTTTATTGATTATGACCGAGGAAGTTCTCAACATGTCAATAGAATATTATCAAATTATTTGTTTACATTTATAATAGATATCTCATACCCTTGTCAAATGTGTGTGATTGAAGTATGGAATGGGCTAGGGTGAAACATCAGGGTTGCATTCAGACTGCACTACATTTCACTACACTACACTATGCTGGCTGAACATAGCAGGAAATAGATTTGTGTATGCATCCAATCCATTCGCTTCATGCTTTCGGTTTTCCTACAAAACACTATGGTGTCCAACCCCATAGTGAAAAGTAGTACTACATAGTACTACATATGCTGGCTGAATGGCTTCCTTAGCACCATGTAGTGAAAAGTAGTGGAGCCTGAACACACCCCTGGTAACCTATTTATGTATGTTTTGAAAGTGTGTGCATAGTCTCGCTTTCTATGGATAACTAAAGTGGCTTTATCATATCTGACCATTATCCATCGTTCAATTGTTTGTTTCAGCTACAGAGCTTTTCCAAAGCAGACCTTGGAAGATATTAGATGGCAATTTGTCTGATTGAAAACTGTGCTCTGCAGCATTCCTGGCCTGAATGTAGTTTTGGACTCATTAATTTATGATAATTTGAGTAGCACTAAGAGGTCTGGACCTGTTTTCACAAAACATCAAAGAACTTTCTTAAATCTTTAGATACAAATCATGTAATATCTCGTGTCGGGCCAACAACCTTTCATTACACTGCACGAACAAACACTTGGTGACATAAGCGATCAGAATAATTTTTGAAAATAACGACGCATCCCGTTTATTTATCTAACAAGAGATGCCTCCCTTTGACCGCTGACTGCAATATTTTTCGAGAATTTATTTTTTAGAGTAACCATCATTTGGATCCTGTGTACTCTACTTGTTTCCATGGTAAGCACTAAACACCGATTCATTTATATATCTATCATGTAAATGCTACTGTTTATTTTGATACAAAAATGTATATGTACTGTTGAATTTTTTTTTAAACAGTACCACAATGAAAAATGACGAAATGGCCGGTACACAGCCGATGTTGGTGGCAAAAACGTGCAGTATTGAAAGAGTTAACCCTAAGAATTCTTTACTCACTAAGATTTCTAAATATCCTTGACAACATTCTTAAATTTTACTAAAATTCTCAAATATCCTTAAGAATTGTTATCTTTCGTCCTATCACATTAGGACTCCTCCACAGCATTCTTAAATCGTAACACTAGAAAAGAAGAACATCAATTTTATTCAGACAGTGAAGTTCTAAGCGGGTAGAGGCTGGACAATGATGGTATAGACTTTGTGGTTTACCGTTTGGGCATGCTTTGTGTTATGCCTATGCCACAGTGTAGTGGGAACAGACCTTGGTCTATCGTATCTCAATCTACACAATCATTGTCAATTTTCTCAATTTACTGTCACTAAATTCGTAAAGATCTCTGTCACAGCGTTATTCCCCTGTGTAAAACCAGCACATGCTGTAGTAGAACTACTTTTATAACACATTCATGCAGCTTGTATGCTTGAACATTGTCAAACTAGGTCCCATTCCATAACCAACTCTGTAATCAATGTAATTTTATCATATTTACTAGATGCTACAGTTTTGTATATTGTTAACCATCAGTCTGCCGCATTGTTTTGAGGTCATCATTAGAGCCATGTTAAAACACAGTCTATATACTTAATGTGACTCAAAGTTCCTATTGTACAAACCTAAAGAACTTATGATCCTACACCACGTACTAGTCATGGCCTCCACAAAGTTTGCCGAACATGACATCACTTCATCAACAATGTTCGGATCAGCTGGTTATGATGAATCAGACCATGAACAACCAGTTAGTTTTTCAAAACAATAAAACTTGTAGCACATGAAGGTATAATATATCAAGAACACTACTAAAATGAAGGTCTTTCTGTGTATCTCCTTTTCCATGTATCACTATTCCCATGTGGTTGAATGTTTTGTTTACAAGTTTGCAGACGGCACTCAAATTATCGAAGGTGATGTCACATGCTATTGTCAGCATTTTGCTCACCCAGTAGTTACATAAATAAACAAACTGACTGCCCGGAAAATGAGCTGATTTATCGATAACAGATAACTTTGAAGGAAATTAATCACTGTACGTGGTGTAGTATCATCAATTATTTAGGTTTATGTAAAATGAAGCTTCTGTTTAAATCACTAATGAAACAAGGGTGTTAGCTCTGCAATTAACTTGGTAGTATCATTTTCACTATCAACATTTATTGGAATAAGATTAGACTTTTGTAACAAATTTTGTAACTCAACAAAGTCTTATTTTCTCTAGTAATATACATCAATGTCATTCTATTAGTTTTAGAATAATATTTTTAATATAGATGTATTAGCATACTTTAATGTGCTATTTCATTTGAGATATATTTAACTGTTCATGTTTGTATGTACATAATCGTTTCTATCTAAAATGGTACTTTCGAAATGTTGTTTAAAGCCGAGAACTGAAACTGAGATGACCGACAAAATACCCTGATTTTGGTCATTTCACGCTGTCCCTGGTGAATACAACCAAATACTATGAAATAGGCCAAATTTGAGGCATATAATCACAGATATTTATCGTTTTGGACTAGTTCTTAACTATGACTGCAAAGTACATTCACTTGACATACCGTACATAAAATCACGTTTGTACTCAATGAAATCTTTGTATTTATTGTTAAACAAAGAAATATATAAAATATGAAAATATTGAAAACCAGTTGGACATGCAGAAAATAGATCTTGTTGCCTAATATACTTGTGTAGACAAATCAAATGTACATACCTTCAGGTAAAAATGTCTTTGGCAATGAAATATGAAATATTATATTAGATTGCTAGGCGAGGTTTACCTAGACTAGTAGCATGTCTCCTTTATATTATTATAATTATTATTAATTTTTTTTACTATTCTATCACCGAACCCCTATGACCTAACAGTATATCGGGGGTTTACAGTGGAATTGTGTCTGTGTAAATATCTGTGGTTGTATGCCTTTAAAACTTGTTGTTCAAAATGTCATTACTAATGATGGGATAATGACAAAGTCACTATCGTTTGATTAAAGGAGGGTTTTCCATAAATATTTTCCATAAATATTTTCCATAATTCCATTTCAAAAGAAGCACAGTACACCTTGATATTGACTGACATCAAATGTCTCAGTGTCTTGTGTGTTAGTGTAGGATGGCAGCGACATGTACCCATTTGGTTTATGTTTTAAATGATGTCTGTGGGAGTGTGTGTACCAAAAGCAGTATGTGATGTTCACCATTGCCTACATACACACACGCATATATACATACACTAACTGTATGTACCCGCGGTCATTTAGAACACAGCAACATTTCCCCCTTTGCTCCAATAATCATGATTCTTTTTTTTTAAGAAAAGAGGGATATAATGAGGTATTGCAATTGCACTCACTCTTGTATGAAAAAAGTATAGTTTTGTTTCCTGTAAATTTGCAGAATTAATGTTGCTCCAAATTCAATTCAATATGAAAATATTTGATTACTAGTGTGAAAGGAAAGGGTCTGTGTGTGTGGAGATGGTATCTGGTTGAATGGATACACTTGTGTATCTATGTTCAGGTAAAATGGCATCTACCAATTAAATGTCAACTATCTGTGATTGTACATGTCTGAGTTTCATTATTATAAGTACCCTAGGCTGGGTGCTCGTAGCCATATTTAGTATTATTTACAAGTGTCTACTATTTATTTATTATGTATATATTTTTATCCACATATATCCTCAGAAAGTGAAAAGGGAAAGAATTATTGGAACCATTTTATAATGATTTAGTATGTCTAAAACATATTTAGAATAACTTCAGTCTATGAACTTTGAATGTTTTCTATTGTCTACAGTGTATTGCAATAAATAATGCGTATAGACATCAATGTGTTGTGTTCATTGAGTGTGTATCAAGACACATACAAAATACTTTACTATGATTTTTAATAGGTTTGGCAAGTTTAGTAAAAATTAAGTAACATGAGCTGATGAAGTTGTTAGAACTTGGTATTGGACACTTAACAGAAACAATTCAACTTCCAAGACTTACTTTTATTGTAATGCAGACACTTTTTTAAACTACATGTACCGTAATTACCCTAATAGTTCCAACAGGAGAACATAATTAAATTTGTAGTCGATCGAACAATTAGAAAATTTCAATTTGAAAAAAAAATGCTCACATTCGTATATTTAGGGGCGGAAATGTTTTATTTTCGGCAATTAATTTAGGTGTTCGAACTATTAGAGGGTTCGAACTATTAGAGAAAATACGGTAGATCTGTGTACAGTGTATACATCCAATTTTCAGATAATGACACTAACGTGAATATTTAACATATACTAATATAAATGTAGAAAACATAATAATAAATGGAAAACCACTGTGTGCACATGCCACACTATACCACACATTGCACGTGTATATTGTTTCGGATTGCCGTCACAACTGAAAACATGATTGTCATACTGTGGCCCAGTTGTTCGGCATGCATACACTCAATATTTCACTAGCATATCCTCATGAGTGCACACCTTCGAAAAAGTATATACCAGGAAATCGTATTTCATTATGCGTATATTTACGATTTTCCGAAAGTGTACCTCCATCGGAACCAGTAATCGACATGCAGTATTCATACCTATTTGAAATATGCATATTAGTACATTAATATTAAAGGCATACAATAACAATCACAGGTTTGTATACATATTTCATGGTCAAACGTATTTTTACATGAAAGTATGTATATTGGATGTGTCTACACAAGTATATTGGGTAACCAACTATATTTTCTGTACTTCCCACTGGTTATCAATGTTTCATATTTTATTATTTTTTAATATTTATAGTATATGTAGCTTTATTGGTACTAGTGGCCATGAAAGGTTATTTTGACCATGTTCAATTATTAGAGTTATGTCCCTTAGTATATTAGACTATAGAAAATTGAGATATTACAGTACATTACCAACTGATCATTCAAGTTTTACCGCAAATGTAAACTGCAATGGAATTTTACCTATCCTACAGCGGTGAAAAGATATTTTGAGGTACAAAAATTGTAATATGTATGCTAAATGCATGTACTTTGCATTTTTAACTCAAATTCGGTCCAAAATGACAACTTAATCTGTCATTGTATGCCTTTAACATGTAACATGAAGGATATTTCTTTCACATATATACAGATTGAGGCAGCTACCAAACCCCCCATCCCCACACCCACACACCCAGCAAATGGGTCTAGATCTGCCACAGTTGAGGTTATTTGGAATGGTTGCATATCTCATTTACTCACCCTGCTTAAGTGACATGCAAATTTATTTTTTATGTACGTATATAGGCCTATATCACAGGCACTTGCCACTGGATCGTATCATAGTAAAAATTATTATTATTTTTTTAATTATAAATTATTGGATATAATAACATGATAATATGCCATATACCCAGTATGATAGTAAAAAAATATGCTAAATATCCCATCTATTACTAAGATCTTCTACTATTAACCCTCTCCTTGCTGGATTAGACACAGACACAGCTCTTTAGAGCATCTCCGGTTGCCTCCAGCATGGACAGGGTTCAAGTGTATTTGAGGGCTGGGTGATATTTCGATATATTAGTTTTAGGGTTATTTTTACTATCATGTATGGTATATTATCATGTTAAATAGGTATAATAATTTGTACTATGATACGATCCACTGGAAAGTGCCTGTGGAAGAATACACTCAGTCTGCCCATAGCAGAAGAATATTACTACTATTTCCAAGGCAACTAATTATATATTACAATACATGTATTAACAAGTTTTAAATGGCTAGACATATTTAAACTAGTTAGGCCAATAGTTACTAGTACTTGATTACCTAGTTTACTGATTTTCAGTGATCATTTTAGCTTGAGCTGGTGAAAGTAAAAATAAATATAGCTTGATATTTTAGCCAGTCGGTTGGGTACAATATAAAAATAAATAATTGGAGATAATGAATGGTCGTATTGACAGGAAATAAATATATAATTAATCAATGTAATTGTTAATAATTGTTATAAATGTCAGTAGAATTATTCAGATGTGAATCCACAATTATTTTCAAAGTACTGTTTATTAATAATTATTAGACATTTTTTTCAGGAACAACAATTGCCTGCTCCATATTTTTCCTTCACCATTTATTATTAAATATTGTCTAAAGACCAGTAGGCTGTCGTAGTCGGCGGAATATAATAAAAGTAATTATTTTTATTTTCCAAAGTAGAATCAAATAGGTTCACCGGATCACATCAAAATTATAACTTACAATAAATGTTGCTTTGCCACACCAATCCGCAACCCACAATTAGGCATCAAATATCGCTGGGACTATGAATTAAATGGTGTGTTTTTTGTATTTTGTACACGGCTATTAAATATAATATATAGATCAGTTGTGTGGACAACATTATCAGGAGTACTTCCGGCCTTTTCCGTAAATACAACATGGCGGACACGTATGTGTTAAATCCAATCCCTATTATAAATCCAATTGAATCCGGCAAATGAACTAAAACTGTAGAAGTTTCCACCCCACAACATACTATCAGTATATCATATGTCGATACTGGCATGCTATTTTATTAATATAGCCATATTCTTTTAAGTAATCGTCAATATCGTCGGGAAGTTACATGTGACTGCGATGACTCCCGTCTATAGTAACACTTCCAATGTGCTATAATTCTACAATGTCAATTAATCTAGGTCCTAATATTTGTTTGCAGCAAGAAAAAGCCACAGGTGCCCGAATCCTTGTTGAAAAAGCGCAAACAGTTCCAAGAACTGAAAGCGAAAAGGGCCAAGAGTACAATTGAACAGAAGAAGGTTTGTCCATAATGATTATTATGGAAAGATTTCCGCCTGCATTCATTTTCTTCGATGTTAGAAGAGAAACGGCGATTCATCGGTGAATCGTGACAGCCCTAGTATCTATACATTGATTATTTGACGTATACATCAAATGCACAATATCCATGTATCCGGCAAAAAAAAGCCGTCATCAGTTTAGGAATGCTTCTGTAAATGCAGATCCAGAAGAAGAAGAAGGGCATCATCTTCAAGCGTGCTGAGAAGTATGTGAAGGAGTACCGTGCCAAGGAGCGCAATGCCATCCGTCTCCAGCGACAGGCCAGAAAGTGTGACAACTTCTATGTTCCTGATGAGCCCAGACTGGCGTTTGTCATCAGAATTAGAGGGTAAATTAATTATGCATTCAAATTATGGATAAAAGCAAGCATTTTTATGAGTGTTTTCTTAGTTGGGAGACTGGGGTATGATTTCCGCCCGCACCCCCCTCCCTTGTGTGTCATTTTTATCGCATGCGACACTAGAATAACGCAATTTTGTAAGGATACTGATTTAACGACATGCCGAAATATACATGTACAACTCGAACTCGCGTGTCTGTCGATAGAAATCCAATATGGAAGCGAGATGTCACATGATATAACCAACGGAACTGTCAGAGGATGGCCGATTGATGTTGTGACGTCGTATAGTGCTACTGTTATTTTCACTGAGTACTAGGTCTTCTTTAGCCCTTTGGTCCCCACTATGCTATCTTAGGATTAGGGTTAGCGATAGCGATGTAATTAAAATTATTTTGGACACATAACAACAAAGCTGATCTCGAACATCGAATCATTTTTCTATTAAAGCAGTGGTAAAATATAACTTAGAACTCGCCAACTGAAGCATCCGTAAAACTACCACACTCATCCCGTAATAGCATTAAACTCCTTACAGGGTTCCCACGGCACATGGAGCAACAAGACTTTGAAAATTTGTGTTATGCTTTCATGTATTCCCCGGTAGCGCAGTCGGCTAGGCCCAATCCCTTTTATTACTTAATTTGGCCGAATCTCTGTTGCAAAATGTATTTCATCTAGGCATTCATTTTGCAACCAAATACATAGTATTAAATGTAATATTAAATTTACAGTACTATAAACTACAGACACTTAAGTTGTTTGGAGTAGTATATGAAAAATGCCTCACTGTAACCCCCAGTGTGTTGGCAAATGTCCTGGTAAATTACTAAATATTGCTCGATTTACGTCACTGCAGACCGTCGTGTATGGCAATGGGTGAAAGATTCCCTCTGATGTAAAACAATAATTCACTCACTCGCGTCCCTGCATAGAATTACTGAAGTTGAAATGCTAATATTTGGATTAGACTTATCATTATTTAATATGGCCTTCCTTGATCTTGTTACCATAATAAAAAAAAACATTTCCAGATTTAAATGCCAATCAAAGTGTAGTTTTTTTTTATAGCTTGAATTTGCAAGACACACTCTGTGCCACTTCTTATGATGTGATTCAATTTTTAATCTTGCAAAATAAATGCAACTGTTGTAGATATTTTTTGGATATTTTATCCAAGGAATTAACAATAAATGCAACATGCATGTACAGGGATATTCCTGGAACATGAAACTGAGGCATATTCATGGTCAATAAAGCACAGTCCCATAGCCGGTTTGCCTCCTCATATTTTTTTTAAGTGTGTAGCTTTCGCCCCAAATATTCATTACTACCAGACTTGACCTCCATATGGTCACTTCCAGAATTCCAATCATATTGAACTAAAGGCTGACTGTAACTGGAGAGAACCATATTTGATATGATTTGACTTGACCCATGTTACCCTCTATTCCAATCATATTGAACTAAAAGGCTGACTGTTAGTCCTGGTAATTTCATTCAGAAATTCATTCAAGTTGATAATAACTATTATTATGCTTTCACATTTGGCAATCAATTATGCACTATACTTGTATGTGTTCCATTCACTTTTCTGGCCCGGATTTCTCGAATACGAACTTGAGTTTGATTTTTTGCTGAGCTGAGATTTCTCCCATCCCACTGTGGATAATACCTGTCCCGGGTAGGCGGACAATCCTTACTGTCAAGCCCTGTATGCCTTTACGGGCGATGCTAACATGTTGTTTTGGTTATTGTACATAGGAATCTCTTGTCTGTTCCAGTATCAATGGTATCCACCCACGACCTAGGAAGATCATGCAGCTGTTCCGTCTGCGTCAAATAAACAATGGCGTGTTTATCCGCCTCAACAAAGCCACCCTGCAGATGTTGAAAGTCATCGAGCCATACATCACGTGGGGGTCAGTACTGTGCAGATGTGTGTTTATTAGAGGAATGTTTTATTATGGAAGATTGTTTAACTTTTTGTATGAATTGTCATTCATCGTAGGGAACAACACGATTTATGGTTAGCCTTGCTAGCGCAGTCGGTAGTGTACATGGATTAATTCTATATGACAGTGATTACGTGGCTGTGCGTCCGAAAATATCTGTTAATGCCAAAGGTCTCGGGTTCAAATCCCATCTTTTCTGATGTGATATTGATAGGATGTGCTGTCTGTAGAGTGGCATCGTCATGTATGGATGAAAGATTCCTGCTGTGACGTAAAACAATAATTCACTCACTCACTCACTGTAGAGTGGCAATGCAGGTATCATCCTTGGTCTGTCAGTACCAGCCGGTGCTCGCAGGTTTACTGCAGCACTACAAGTGTTGCAGGTTTCCTCCTGCCCTATACTGACAAGCTGTGAAAGATTCTTGAAAGTGGCTCACTCCAGTCCCCAAACCAACCCAAAAATTTTAATTTTCTATTTTCACTGGGCTTTAAATGCCCTTAGCCATGCTGTATATGCTGCTTAATGCTTCAAGCTAGTGTTATTCAGACATGGATTTGGGGGCATATACAGATGGTGAGAGTGATTATGGAGTTTTAACGTCGCTGTGGGAATCTTTCGCCCATTTGCAGCGAATATAAAGATGGTAAATGGAGAGCCATAATATATTCCTCACGCTGGCTGTGTACGTGTAAAACACTCGATGCACATCAGCAAATCACAATTCACTATTCTTGTGTGACGCCAGACGAGATTAAATGTGTTTACTGTTGCAGTGCAGTTATCTTTCATCAGTACCAGCCAGTGCTTGCTGGGCTACTGCAGTGCTCAGATCTACAGCTGTTCCAGTTTATTCATAAATATGTAAACATAGATTTACTTCGATTGGATTTTTTTTCTCTCCTGAATTTAGTTATTATGGCATATTAACCAGTAATGGATTAGGCATTTCAATAATCTTGTCAACTATCATATTCATTATTGGTAATCTTTCAGCCCTCCCAACTTGAAGAGTGTTCGAGAACTCATCTACAAACGTGGCTATGGGAAAGTTAATGGCAAGAGGATCCCTCTGACAGACAATGCCATCATAGAGCAAGTGCTAGGTAAGATTGTTTATCTACTTGCATTAGGATTTTTGTATTTATACTAGTAATTCATGGGGGCAGGTGGTATGACTTCGGAGTCAAAAGTTCAAGGTTCAAATCCTGCACCAGGGGCCTGGCATCAATGTTTGCGAAAGTTACCTGTCTGACGTGATGTTGATAGGATACGATGTCTGTAGAGTGGCAATGCAGTTGTCATCCTTAGTCTTGTCAGTACCAGCCAGTGCTCGCAGGTTTACTGCAACATTCAGCACTACAGATGTGGGTTTCCTCCTGTCCTAAACTGACAAGTCGTGATATAAGTGAAAGAATCTTGAAAGCGACTCTAAACCCCAATACACAAAAAAAATACAAAAAAATTTAACAAAAAGATATGCAAATTACTTGGACCTTTATTTTCAGAAATCCAAGATGGCATGCAAACTAATTGAAACATTATTCTAATTAATCTGACCGCCATTTGGCCAAAAGGTCTGAATTAGGTTGGTTTTTATATAAGATTTACTCAGGAAGTTATGTAGTGAAATTATGCGCCTTCAAAACTTCTGTGAAATAAAATGGAAGAAGCCTTATGTTGACAATGAATAACACATGGAGAAGCATTTCATATTGTTTTATAGTCATTTATAATTATCATAATTATTGCACTTGAAGACATACAATGCTATTCAATGCTATTTTTTTTTTAATGAAGAGGGCCACCATTCTGGTATGTATTGGAATGCTGAAAACCACATTGGTGATTCCGACATTAAAATAAAATATTAAAGTATTTCGAAAATTAAAATATTAAAGTATTTCGAAACTAAATTCATTTAAAAATAATTACATAAACAATAACCGAATGTACAAAGATCAGGTTTTATTCTTTATCTTATACATATAGGATACCTGAGAACATATTAAATAACAAATAATCCACAGTCTTCTAGATCAAACATATTGTTGTCAGTGAATAAAGTTTCCAGAAATAATAAACTAGCTAATAGTAAATTAATAACATCTGAGTGTGTAGCCATGTTGTAACTGATAGGATATTCTGTGAGCTAGAACTACCAGGCAATGGAAATCCGACATAGTACAAGCAGGGTAGCTGTGAACCCCAAATCAACCAATCAACTCTTAGCAAGCAACCTCTTTATATTCCACACATCCTCACCTGATAGGAATGTGCGTGCTATGTAGAGCATGTTACCGTAGTTTGTCTGGCACACCGATCACAATAAGTGGAAGGTATTTCTTCATCCAGGGACTTCACTTTGAAATAAGCATCTTGCTAATCATTTGGTCTATGTTCTGTTCTGAACGTGTTGTACGGGTACCAGCTCATCATATCCATATCCGTTGCCTTTTAGATTATTTGATAGAAGCCTGTAAACATTGCACACTAGATGAACTTGATGAGCCATATAGCATAAGTGGATATTAACTGTTTCACCAAATATGTTATGAATATAAAGGAGAACTTTTGCATCCACTATTCACATAAGCAAGACCACTTGGCATTGGGGGTTCTTTATGGAGGCTCTCAAAGGTTTAGCCTAGTCAATGATATTCATACTCCCATCAGAGTTGGTCAAATACGAACAGAATACACTAAGTACGTCTTTCTCATACCAATCGTGCTGATCAGAAGGCATCCATACCAATCTCTCATCCTTAATTTACTTTCTTGTTAGAAATTACCCTGGAAAAGTCTATGCGTGTCTTGCTATTGACTTCTCAAACCTGGGTGGATTTTTTAAACATGGTTCCGTGAACTCTGATGACAAGACTTTAGCTTTGCTTATTAAATTCAACAACCGGGATTGTCCACTTTCTTACCAGAAGTGAGACAGTACATTATGTTGTTACCCTCCCTTGTAAAAAATATCCTTTGTAGACTTTTCGCAATATTTTTGAAGACCACTTCGTCCCTGAGACTTAGCCTTAGGTGTTTCAACTCTTTTGTTACATCCTACAGGGTAACCAAACCAACTCTTAGAATCAGACTGCTGACAATGGCACTGCGCATAGACCTGGTTGTCATTCATTGTGTGTGTGTGTGTGTGTGTGTGTGTGTGTGTGTGTGTGTGTGTGTGTGTGGTGTGTGTGTGTGTGTGTGTGTGTGTGTGTGTGTGTGTGTGTTTATATACAACTATTTTGACGATGTCAAAGATTTACCATAATGCAAATAACTAGAGTGCCCACTGTCGGTTATTATTAACATGATAGTGGTTAGGAAATCACTATATTATATCACGTGACATGATTCGTCGAAAATAATACTAATAAGTTACGTTTGCTAAGAAAAATACGTTGTGTATAAACGAACATCGTTGTAATAATAAATTAACTTTCTTAGCTTGAAAGTTGAGTAATTATTCACTGTTCGGAACATTCTCTGAAATTAGTCGTGATGTCATGCTAAGGACGAGAGTTTAGATGGTAGCATGGCGGCCACTGACAAGCAGTGGTTCGTCGGGGAAGACGGATGTTTATCCGTTGGGGAGACAGTCACGGGTGTTACGTATCACTCGTCGCTTAATTCAATAATTTTAACAACAAAAGAACCATCTTTGAAGATACTTGATGCAACATCAGGCATAGTTTTGCAAAAATCGGATCTATCGGGTAAGCATTAGAAACGCCTGCGGGAGAAAAATCACGAATCGACGAATGTGTTGTGAAACATTCCAGTATTTTCCTTGCTCCTTCCGGATCGAAATAGATAATGACACATTTTGTTTGGTAAATTACTATTAGATTATTATCATGTGAGTTTAATTCAACACCATACGGGAATGCTTTTAACAATATACAGGCTCTAGTCTACGGCAATCTATTATTTTTGCCTAGTTCAACACTGGAAATGCACTTCTTTTGTTATATTGATCAGAATAAATTGTAAACGTTCTACATCTAAGAAGAAATTGCCTAGTAATGTTTCCATTTTATTTTATTATTTGACATCTAATGACGATGACGAAAATGGTGATTGGTAAACTTTGATGTAATTTTTCAATTTGATAAGGTAAACCTCTGTGCCCTGTTAATAACGTTTCATATTGGCACCATAAACATATGGATAATCTTTAAGAATGTTTATGATGTTTATGAAGCCTATTGAAAATTAAAAATATAAATCAATAAAACATTGAAGTGTGGAGTTGGATACTGCCAATGACCTGGGACCGGTTGCATAGAACGGTCATAAAGATCTACAATTGGTTGTAAGTCAAATTTTTGGAACCCACTACAAGTGTAAGTCCATTGCATAAAATACTTTTTTGCTACAATACTTGAGAATATGGTTAGCTAAAACTATTGTAGCGATAAAAGTGGTTCATGCAACCAGACTTACATT
>JAUTBT010034766.1:0-14148 GCA_032361225.1 Lepetodrilus schrolli
TATATATATATATATATATATGTGTGTGTGTGTGTGTGTGTGTGTGTGTGTGTGTGTGTGTGTGTGTGTGTGTGTGTCGGGGGGGGAGGTTTTTCGCATGGAATAAATTATTCTGAGTTACTGACCACACCAAACCACAACACCACCAATAGCGCTATGAGCACCAATGTACAAACTGTACACTTGATAGCGTGCTCATAGCGCTACATTATTTTGTGACAATGTGGTATGTGTGTGAACATGCTTAGTTGTTTTACAAATTGGACCGTCTCAATCAAGTGTATATGTTACGATATAGAAATATTTGGTATAAACTGGACGAACCGGAATGGACTCATAACACTTACTGATAGCACTCACATACATGTAATGGGAATTACTGTTACAATTCGAAGACGAACACTCATACGATAGCACACAAAACTTTGACTGAAATATGCTAGTTGTACTTTGAACATGGAGACCATCGAGTCGGCGTATGGTCTCTAGCCTGATGGTGTCACTCTGTCAGGAACGGAGAGTTTTCTTTTGATTTCCTGTGATGATGAACATGTCATTGTTCATGGATTTACATGTAAATCAGCAGAAGCAATTCATAACTGTTCTTATTTAAATGTAGTGTGCACTGAATAGTCCGGTGCTGTACTAGTGTTAATAATAGAGTTGCACGTATTCAGATGACATTAGTGACTAGAGTCGTGGTATCGATATTAGGGTAGTTATGGGTAATGTGTATAGTTATTGATATAGTAAGGACGTAACCTGTACTAATGCCCACTTTGGGCTTCTAGTACTCACTTACATTTCTTTTCTTTTAATTGTGGTTTAGAGCCTCTTTCAATATCCTTTCACTTATATCACAGCTTATCAGTTTAGGTATTAGAAAAGCCGAAACATCCGTAGCACTTAATGTTGCAATAAACCTACTTACTCGTGAGTTCTCTATACAGATGATACCTACCTACATGTACTTATTACCTGCTTACTCGTGGCTCCTCTATATATGTAACATATAGTTACTAATAGCTCCTCTATATATATGTAACACTTATTTACTAATGGCTTCTCTATATGTAACACCCATTTATTAATGGCTCCTCTATATATGTAACACCTATTTACTAATGGCTCCTCTATATATGTAACACCTATTTACTAATGGCTCCTATATATATGTAACACCTATTTACTAATGGCTCCTATATATATGTAACACCTATTTATTAATGGCTCCTCTATATATGTAACACCTATTTACTAATGACTCCTCTATATGTAAAATCTATTTACTAATGGCTCCTATATATGTAACACCTAATTACTAATGGCTCCTATGTATATGTAACACCTATTTACTAATGGCTCCTCTATATGTAAAATATATTTACTAATGGCTCCAATATATGTAACACCTATTTACTAATAGCTCCTCTACATGTAACATCTATTTACTAATGGCTCCTATATATGTAACACCTATTTACTAATGGCTCCTATATAAATGTAACACCTATTTATTAATGGCTCCTCTATATATGTAACACCTATTTACTAATGGCTCCTATATATGTAAAATCTATTTACTAATGGCTCCTATATATGTAACACCTATTTACTAATGTCTCCTATGTATATGTAACACCTATTTACTAATGGCTCCTCTACATGTAACACCTATTTACTAATGGCTCTTCTATATATATTACACCTATTTATTAGTAGCTTCTAAATGTGTGTTATACATTCCTACTTCATTATTGATGATTTCTGATAGACTATCCATAGTCTCAGAGGGTGAAAGTAAATAGTTTAAATAACATTATATTGATTGGTATTTATATGAAAGGAGCCGCTAAAATACTATACCCTCTGAAGTAAATCTAGACTTACTTATCTGGTCTAGGGTGATATTTTGAATAGGAGTATTTGGGTGAGAACAAGGTATGACAAAAACTAGGTTTGTGACTACTTGTGGTTTGAGTTATGATAGTCACCTACCTATTTTCCGTTCATATTTAAAATGGAAATGGTTAATAATTATTTCTGACAACTTTGAATTCCTCGACATGTGTATCTATCCGTGTCTATACTTTCCATAGCAGATGTCTGGAAGATTGCAGAATATGTGGCTTGTACATGTACATGATCGTGGAGAGTCTACTGAAACAGTATTGTAGTCTAATCAAATCATTACAGCCATTATGCCAGGGAAATGTGAAGTTGATTGAATTATCATACTAGTATTCAATTTATATAAGTTTGAAAAAGATATTATTCTGACGTATTTATTACTTCTATCAGATAATGTATATTTTGATTTTTGCATTAAGATTGAAATTGCGGATAGTTTGACAACGTGAAATGTGTTTATGTAGAAAGTGTCTCTCGTTTAAAGTTAAAGGGTTTACGACTCCCCAAAGCTAGCGAACTGATGATTCAATCGATATCTCTGTCATAAAATTGACGTGGACGAGCTTAAAAAATAAACACTTTAATGTTCTTCTACGAATGTGATGGTCTCCACAATAGTGGTTTATGTGCACTCTGCGTGTCATCAGGCATGCATACTCTTGGAAGCTCTCTTGTCAGGATTGCTGAGATGGAACCCATAGTTGGCTTCGTATTTTCACATTCTATCGTAAAGAACTTTTACAATTGATCATGAAATATATGACAATGCATTTATCACCATATACTGGTTCCCACAGGAGATAACGTCAGTAGGACAACAATGCTATTCTACAGGTGATTAACGCTTTTCGAAATCACTGATTGGTTATAAATTACTCATTTCCATATGTTATCTACTGTGGACAAAAACAAATCACAGGATCAGCTGTTTACTTGACCCAAGTATTTGATTGTTCAACCATTGTGATGTCATCGCTACAATTATGTCACAGTGCAAATGCACAACAGCCTAAAGATTTGACTTCATAGTAAAATATTTATGATGTGGCATTTTTCTTCTTTACTGACTTTAAAATGATATTTGGTGATAAATAGAATCTCACTCGTCGATAAAAGTGATTAAATCCGAGGCTTTGCTATTGTTAGCATAGCACTTATTTAAAAATGAATCAATAATTATACTACCGTATAACGGGGATGTGAGGAAAACATGTGCACCTACCTTTCCACACTGACGGCGAGTAGTGACCATACCGAGCAGTATAGCGAGGATACCAAAATAAAACGATTGGCTTTGCATGAAACCCTTCCCAGTAGCCATCCCCTGGACAATATGAATTGTCCTATCTCTGGAATGCCTAGGACCATGATGAACGTATCAGCCACTGCCAGATTAATGATGAACAAGTTGGTCACACATTTCCTCATCTTGTCGTCGATCATCACGGCGGTGATGACGAGGACGTTGCCGACTATCCCGACCCCACAGATGGTGACGAAGACAATGGTCAGTAAGATCATAGTTCCTGGATTGGACGTCGGGGTGTAGGTTCCAGGTGATATGTCCACAGGCGCACTGGAGTTGAGAGAGGACATACAGATCTCCGTCATCCAATTGCTTGTCTGGTATGTTTGCTGGTCGTGAAAGGGTAACTGCGTGACATTACGATCAACAAAATCCATTGTTATTCCGGCAGCAGTCAACTCGTATGTACCCTCGCAAGCAAGTCGCACGTCACAGTGGACTTCATATGGTACAGGAAGATGAAATAATTGAAAGTTGATTACTCTGAACTCTTGATATCGATCACCAATAAATTAAATGTTAGACTCTGCCCCGGCAACGGAACACTGGAGATCACTTTCCCTAAACATATTTATCATAGAACTCCCACTTTCCCCTGAAGGAAATTCACATCAGAGAGTTCGCCATAAGAGACTGGCGTCTATTTCAATGAATGTTCACGTCTTTTATGCACGGACGTAAACATGTACACTTCCTGGGACGACTGCTATTGTTGGATGACGAGGCTGAGCGTCGCGAGACCCATTGTCTTTGTTCAGAGAATCCGCTGCCTTTCGCTGCCCTCCAGTCTCCAGCTTCCGTTCATACAGTTATACCCTACGCTAGTCCCAGATGTGTTTCAGCCACTTTTAACACGTATTTACCACCGTGAGGCACAAATGTGAGTGACTCCACATATGATAGCAATATTACTGGAGTGAGTATATAGATGAGTCGCTACGGTGATTTGTACCGAAGAAATCTAATTTGACGATGAAAATAATCAATTTCATCAGTGACCGTCAATGGTATTGCTGTCCATTTCATCAGACAGGTTTCTATCAGAAATTCCCTTAAGAGATACATGTAATCATGTAAGATAAATAGTGTCACATATGCAAAGGTGCGTTAATGTATGTTAGAATTTCAAGTTTTATGAATTATATAGGTTATGGCTTTCCATCAGAAAGCCTCAGAACAGCGAAATACATTTAGATGAAAGATAAATGCGTTAGTGCATGTTAGAATTATACGTATGTATTATTGACTTTTCTCCTAGTGTTGTGATTCAAGATCTAGATATCATAGATTGCGTTCTTCAATGCGTAATTGTTTTCTCGTTCACATTGAGGCTCACACAGCTGTTCACTGGAGATTCTGTCTCAACTGTGCTCGCCAGGACTGTCGCATTAAGTTGTCTATCCTGTCAAATAATAAGACAATCATCGCCGGCCTTAACAAACGCAATACCGTTGAAGTCACATGCTAGGCAATATTACACTTGTTCACTTCTGACAAACACCTCGTCTACTGGGGTGCGTTCAGGCTGCTCTCTACATAGTACTATGTCGCGCTACGGAAGCCGTTCAGCCAGCATGTGTAGTATAGTACTATGCAGTATTACTTTTCACTATGGGTCTGGACCCCAGTGTTTTGTAGGTAACTGTAGGAAAACCCAATGTCGGAATGAAGCGAATGGACTGGACGCATGCGCAAACAAATGTCCTCCTACTTTCCTACTAACCCGTTCAGCCAACGACTACTTTGTAGCGTACTGTAGTAATTGTAGTGTAGCCTGAACGCAGCCCAGGTATTAACTCGGAAGCATTGTTTTCTCAGCAGCTCATGTAGACGTCACACTCTGAACATCCTCGAGCCACTTCCCCTCCGCACACAATCTCTCGGACATGAATGCAAGTTTTCCATCGTGGATTAACTTCATCACGTCGCATGTAATGCCCGTATGATAATATAAACATATTTCTTTCATTAATGGTGCAAAAGTCTCAATAAAAAAAATGTGAATTTTAGAGAGAAGTTAACAAGGTAATATCCATAAGTCTATGTATATATTTATAGGTTTTATGAGTTTAACATGTAGCATACTCTTGAAATGAGTCTGTGGTGATCGAATTCATGACTACCACATTTTGGTGCCATATTATTCAAACATAATTGTACATGTTCGTTTTTAATCAAAACTATGTTAATAGTTCATGAATATGTAGAATACAATACAAATGACTGTGTATGCATTTCAATATTCTTCGCTTTTTGCTTGTCACCAACAATAATATAACTATAGTCCCGTGCATTGATATCAATCCTTCGCCGGACTTCCGGACGGAATATCCGTGCAAATTTAACTATTGGAACTCGGCTTGAAGAATCTGTGGCCATTCTTCTTCCTAAGTGCTAGCAAGTTCTTGAAGCGTACCTGGAGCCTGTAGACGTCTGGAAATTGTTGAAATAATATAAAGTTAAACGTATATGTCCAAAACGCTACTGGCCCTTAATTTATTTTGTTGAGTATATTACGTTGCCCAATTACGACACCAGCGGACGAAATTTCCTGCCTAGCTAGCATGATAAATAATAACGGGACGGAAATTTTGTAATATATATAACGACAGATATTTCTATGGCCTGCACTAGTAAAGCAACATTGGTTCGTTTGTGTACAGTAACACCGGTGACCTGGACTAATAAGGTAACATTGGTTCGTTGGTATACAGTAACATTGGTTCATTGGTGTACAGTAACACCGATGACCTGGACTAGTACGGTAACATTGGTTCGTTGGTGTACAGTAACATTGATTCGTTGGTGTACAGTAACATTGGTTCGTTGGTGACAGTAACATTGGTTCGTTGGTGTACAGTAACATTGGTTCGTTGGTGTACAGTAACACCGGTGACCTTGACTAGTACGGTAACATTGGTTCGTTGGTGTACAGTAACACCGGTGACGTGGACTAGTACGGTAACATTGGTTCGATGGTGTACAGTAACATTGGTTCGTTGGTGTACAGTACTGCAGGTTCTCGTCACAGTGTAAACAGATCGTCGCGTGATGTCCGGGATCATCGAGCAAATCCACGATTCATTCATTCTCTTACTCAATAATGCCTATTGACAGTTTTATCAATTAACGAGTCTCCGATTCGATGCCAGGGATGTATACCTTCATTATCCGGTTCACGCGTGTCACCTAGGCGAACTATCAGCTTAATGTTCGACGGGAAATGCCAGTTTCGCCATCTTCATCGACCGGCCGCAAAATACATTCAAACCACGTTTTATCCTCGTGCTGAGTCTTGCCGACTCACGATGGTTAACATTCATTAATTTGACAGAAAACCACAGTGTGCCTTTCAGGTAGTAGGACATAAAAGAGGAAATCATTCACTGGTATGTTTCGTCTTTATGATGATCTGTGTGTAGCTGTGCTGAATGATAGCAGTTGATGACCAGACTGTATGCTCAGCAGATTACCGTCTAGTTTAACATCCAATCAATTTAACAATGAATTCAACTACAATTTCATTGGGATTTTCCTTTGAAATTTAATGCGCAGACATACAAAATAATAGATTCACGTCTGTAGGACATGTATGTAAATGGATATTTATCGAAAATCTATTTGTGTCGACTTATTGTTTATCAGATGATCAAGGTTTGCTATAGTCAGCCCTAGGATATGGGTTTCAAGCTCGACAAAAGTTTAGTTTACATAATAAAACAATTAATACCAAGCTATCCTATGTGTTCTGGCATTGTTGTGTTTAGCTCTTAAATAACGGTTTCAATGCATATTGAATCAT
Organism: Lepetodrilus schrolli; assembly: GCA_032361225.1. Classification (NCBI taxonomy): domain Eukaryota; kingdom Metazoa; phylum Mollusca; class Gastropoda; order Lepetellida; family Lepetodrilidae; genus Lepetodrilus; species Lepetodrilus schrolli. The sequence goes on from JAUTBT010034766.1 coordinate 7,020, forward strand.
TCATACAAGATGGTACAGCCACATGGGTTCGGTGATAGAATATTTTTTAAAAATAATAATAATAAAATACATTTTAAAAATATTACATCTGTAGATATTCTAGACCTAAACAAAAAGACAAGAAAGTAATTTATGTAAAAAAATACATTTAAAGAAATATAAATAAATGAAATAATAATAATATAAAGGAGACATGCTATCAGTCTAGGTCAGCCTCGCCTCGCAATTTAATATCTATAACAAGGGAGGACACTTGATGGTCCCTCAACACTCGACTGAAATTGTCAATCAGTTCTTAGCATAAATACTTCTGAATTACTTCTGATAACAATGAACGAAGTTATTGAAATTTCCATTTTTTTTACAATGAATCATCCTAAGTGTGTAGACTCAATGACTCAATGCATGTGTTGGTTAAAAATAAATATTAAATTGTTTTGCGGGAAATTCAAAACTAAACATTGTATTCTGACAGTGCACGCGAAACAGTTGATTCAAAATACATCCATTTATTTTGAACAGGTGTGAAGGGAAACGTTAATAAACATCTTTACCCTAAAAAGGCATTGTACTATGCCTTATTTCAACCTAACGTGATAAAAATAATTACATTTTAAACAAATTATCCTTTATTTATTTCGTTATGCATCCAATGAATTATGCCATTTTCACAGAACTTACACATTTGGATATTACAAATCAAACGAGACATAATAAATAATAAATAATATTTGAGCCAAATATATGAACTTACCCAATTTTGGACCATATTTGAAGCCTCTATCTTGTTAGTGAATAGGGAAACAGGCGTGTAGGTGATTTGGATTCGAATGAGATGGCTCACATTTAAAGATTAAAGGGGGTCTTGAGATATGTTCCCCAGGAAAAGGTGTGTACAACGATTTCCGGCAATTTATACATAAATATTAGATAATAGATGGCTCTGAAAAATATCTTCTCTCAGACGTCTGGACGTTCCAACATTTTACAGCCATAAATGAGGTGAATTCTTAAATGAAACTTGTGTAGACAAATCAAACGATAATTTTGGAATATCAGTTGAATTTGGAGGGTCAAATCTAATGTATCTGCAAATGAATTTATACTCAGTATATAGTAAATTACTATATACTGTGTATATATTAATGCACTGAATATACTGAGTATATAGTAATGCACTGAGTATATAGTAATGAGTATATAGTAATGCACTGAGTATATAGTAATGCACTGAGTATATAGTAATATACTGAGTATATAGTAATGTACTGAGTATATAGTAATGCACTGAGTATATAGTAATGCACTGAGTATAGTAATGCACTGAGTATATAGTAATGCACTGAGTATAGTAATGCACTGATTATATAGTAATGCACTGAGTAATGCACTAAGTATATAGTAATGCACTGAGTAATGCACTAAGTATATAGTAATGCACTGAGTATATAGTAATGCGCTGAGTATATAGTAATGCACTGAGTATAGTAATGCACTATACCTAGCAGTATATTAAATATACATTTTCCTAACTTGTTTTCCAACCAGTTTCATTTGACAACAATGACATACGGTACAAAGTTAGCGCTACTTTTGTACATCGCATAGAAAACATAGAAGGGTGTAAACATTGAGTGAAATTGTGCTAAGCCATAGCTAAATGAAAGAACATTATGTCAGATAAAATAAATATAAACAAGCGATATATTGCTTAGTGTCGTGATCAATATCCCGATACTACATTGGATGTGTTGTGTATGTGTTGAAACTATCTGATGTACGCATAAAATGATGTTATCATGCAGATTTCCATACTAATATTGAAAGATGACATTGTCAACGTAAAAAAAAGGTCTCAGAAGAAGATTTCTCTCAACTAATATTAAAAAGGTATGTTTGGCCCGTATGCGACTCCATACGTCTGAATCAAAATGCGGTCTGCGTTAAGCAACCCATTCTGTAGTACGATAAAAGGCAAGAATAGTAGCGTTTTCACTAACAGGAAATGATACATATCATCAAACATTTATAAACACATTATGTACACGCTTTATAATTTATTAAAACACAAGTATTAAGCACAAATCATTTGAAATCCAAACAGGCATCCCGAGTTATACTTCGAACAGCGCCCCCGTGCAGCTTATACGTGGCACGCGAATAGTGGCAGGGACGTGAATAGGGGCTGCACACCCGGCCTATGTTGTATGCCTTCTTAATCGTCTTTTTCCCTACGGTATTTAAATCCAGTGACGTTGATAGATTTTGCGTTGGCATTCACCGCTCCAGTGACATGGAGCGGTCTCTCTTGATGGATTTCAGCACCACCAGGCCCTGAAGCAGAGGCACTTATCTCATCACTATATACTATACATCATACATTTTCTAGATAAAGGCATACAATCACAGATTTAGATGGCCGCAATTGACCAAATGAATCATATGCAAGGTATATTCAATTAGCGTCCGTATCATCGCTTTGTATCGCAATTTAAAAAAAAAGAAGCCTTCCATGTATCTATGGCAAGGGGGAATCCATATTGCTACCCATCGACTGCTTCTGCGAGTACATCGCTGTGTGGAAGTGGAATCCAAACACATCGCGATCCAGGTGCCTGGACATCTCGACCCGGGGGACAACCCGTCCTCAACAACTCAGCCAATGATTTGCAGAAGTAGTAGATGATTCATTAAGTAGTAATAATAACGGCAAGAACCCTCTAAATAGTTTGTGGAAGAGTTTCACAATATTTACTAGAACATCTTATTCATTCACTACAGTGAAATAGTAAACGTTAGAACTCCTTGCACATGAACAAATCCATTCATCTAGATAGTAGAGCCAATAATATAAAATATGTTAAATTCAATGAAAACATGTTTACCATCTTTAATAATAAAGCTTCTGAATACATGAAAAGAGAATTCCATTTATTGTCAAGTGAGCATGGCACCATAACATTGTGTCTAATTTTACTGTTCCAAGAGTACATAGTTTTGCTTTAAATTGTCTTAAATACACTGGGATAAAATTAGGGAATAGTTTAGTACTTCGGTTATAAAAATAAACTCAAAATTATAATTTTAAAGGCTGAACATATTTTCTTATGTCCTAAATATAATAATAGTATATAATACTAGTATTAGTTTATTAGTGGTAATAATATATAATTGCACGACAGGATCATTTGTGCAGTGGTTTGGCCAGCTAGCTATTAGATAAAAAGGCTTACTGTCTATGAGTAAAATATGAAAATATTGCAAATATTGCAAACCAGTGGGACATGCGGAAAATGTAGCTTGTTGCCCATTATAAGTAAACAAGTAAAAATACAAGTAAAAATACGTTTGACAATGAAATATGTAAACAAACTGTGATTGTATGCCTTTACTGCACACTACCAAATTGTATTACGTTTTGGAAAATATACTTTTGGAATATCAGTTGCATTTGGAGGGTCAAATCTAATGTATCTGCAAATGCATTTATACTCAGTATATAGTAAATTAATATATACTGAGTATATAGTAATGCACGGAATATATAATAATGCATTGAGTAATGCACTAAGTATATAGTAATGCACTGAGTATATAGTAATGCAATGAGTAATGCACTAAGTATATAGTAATGCATTGAGTATATAGTCATGCACTGAGTAATGCACTAAGTAATATAGTAATGCATTGAGTATATAGTAATGCACTGAGTAATGCACTAAGTATATAGTAATGCATTGAGTATATAGTAATGCACTGAGTATATAGTAATGCACTGAGTATAGTAATCCACTGAGTATATAGTAACGTACTGAGTATATAGTAACGTACTGAGTATATAGTAATGCACTGAGTAATGCACTAAGTATATAGTAATGCACTGAGTATAGTAATGCACTGAGTAATGCACTAAGTATATAGTAATGCACTGAGTATATAGTAATGCATTTGCATACATAATTAGATTTGACTTTCTATTATAAATCTGACTTAAGAACCTTAATGCCTAGCAGTATATTAAATATACATTTTCCTAACTTTTTTTCCAACCAGTTTCATTTGACGACAATCTCGTGATCATTATCCTGATACAACATTGGATGTGTTGTGTATGTGTTGAAACTATCTGGTGTATGTCTTGTGGGCCTGTGGCATTTGATTTTGAATAAATAAACTCTTTCATTCAAACTATCTGGTGTTTTTTAAAAATAAAATGAATATTCCGTTCCGGCCCCGAGAACATTTTGAGTATGATTTCATCCTCAAGCTCAAATTATATATGAAGATTTATGAGCAAATATTTTGAGTTGAGAAGGAAATCGTACTTATCGCACTGATCTCTATTAATTACAAATAATAGACATATTAATATAATGCCTTCTAATCAATCACGAACGTGGACGCGCTATAGCGGGGTGGCGACTATAACTGGTACGAGGCAGTAACTGGTCATAATCAGTAGTGATATGAAAAATGTGAATTTCATAGTGTCTGGTCCCGAGATTAAACTCATGCTCGATTCAAATTTGTGTTCACACATCCTCATATGAAATTTGAGCTTGAGCATGTAATCGTACTCAAATAGTTTCGTAATATCGGGGCCTGGACAATTGAGTACGAGTACCAATATTTGAATTATACAATGCTATAGGGATATAATATTGGTGGTTATATTACGGGATTCTGCGCCTACGACATTCGCCGTTTCAGTTGTACCACCCTCTTGTCCAGTAATGACAGCTGGTTCGGAATTACCTAGTATGAAAATGAATAATAACATATCATTATTAATGTGCATATTTTAGTACATCCTCTGAAACTTATTGCCATTGGCTAATTTACATCCGTGAATGACCCTATTAGGAATTTAATATTATAGAACACTATTCTGATACAAAAGCTTTGATTGTTTTAATGTATAATATTGCTGCTGAAATATTTCACTAACTAATCAATCATTACATGAAAAGAGAATTCCATTTAGAGCTTGAGCATGTAATCGTACTCAAATAGTTTCGTAATATCGGGGCCTGGAGAATTGAGTACGAGTACCAATATTTGCAAATTGTTCAGAATGACAAAAGATATTGACAATATATAATTAAAACTTCTCATAAAGTCTGATTTCCTTTAAAAAGGATAAAATAAGGTGCTAAGGAACCTGGGTGAATAAACGTTAGAGATTAGACGGTGAATAAAACTCGATAACGCACGATAAGTTGCAAGTAACACAGTTAAGCAAGATATGTCTTACCTTGAGGACGTTGTCACAACGCACCAAGGCCAATAATTATGTCCTCGCCTTTGAACAATGTATGAACTATGCGGCATTACCGTCAGGACGGTTTCGTACTACAATTTATCACCCAATACTAACTTTGAGAGGAGATATATGCAGTAGTTAAAATTGATATCTCATAGCCCAATTTGATATCTCATAGGAGATATCACTTCAAATGTCTGTGATTAGTCAATTCAGGCATGCGACTAAACAGGTCAACTATTGCCAAAGAGTCTACCATTGTAATGTCATCACCATCAGAGCAATGCTATGGCGTCACAATTCAAATGCACAACAGCTTATTTGTGACTTCCTGGTAAACACTTTTCAAAGTGTTATTTTTCTTCTTAACTTACAAGAATGATAAATAGAACCTCACCCTCGTGTGTTTTGATATCGTTGTTATCCTACTCGTTGATAAAAGTAACTTAAATACTCGGGCTGATAATGATGCAATTTATTGTGGACTTATTTTAATGAATTAATATACGCATTGATGTTATGTTTAGAACCGCTAAATGGAATGGGCATGGATGTTTCTTAAGAACTATGTGCAGCCTTTGCTGCAGCATCAGCTAGTGTCTTGGCCTTGATGCAGACATGGCTTGGCAATCAACACAAAACTACCGTGTATTGTCAGGTTCCAGTTAATCGTGAAGTTGTAAACTTTCTACAATAATAGGGTTATCACAATAGTTTTGAATTGCTTGAAGACATGATAAGCAATCAGAAAATATTATATAAGGTCCAGCTTTGAATCCTCTAATAGATTCTAAAGCAATTCTAATTTCTTTAGCTTCACCTGAAAATACGGAACTATCCTCTGGGAGACAATAAGTAAGAGATTATTTACGATGTATAATGGCGGAAGTTGTTACACTAGAGCCATACTTTGAGCCGTCAGTATAAGTATATTAACGTGCTCTGGATATGAACATTTTCGTTCTGCAAAGAACTGCTGATAAATGAGTTGGTTTGTTGTAGATTTTGTAAACTTAGTTAACGAGGCTCATACATTTGTGGTGATTTTTCCTTTGCCCGTTATTAGTGTTGCTCATATGCAATGTATTTGTAAGCTACGAAATCCTTTTACCTGCCGATGTTGCGGGTTTCCTCCTGCCCTAAACTGACAAGTCGTGATATAAGTGAAAGAATCCTGAAAGCGACTAAAACCCCAATCAAAAAGAAAAGAAAAAAAAAGAAAGAGCTGAACACGGAAAGTACATTCACGTAGCATACACATATGTTTTCATGCTTTTCTACAGCTCTAGGGTATCGGAAATGTCTTGTCATCCATCGAAAATGTGCATATTACTTCAGCCATTAACCATAAACCATTATAGTAGGTAGCGGTACATTATTCACTTTCAGTGTCTGTTAGTGCAATGCTGAAGTAAACGTTTACCAATTATCTTGTCCAGGAACAAATTGATGAGTCTATTGAGGGTCACATCTGAAAAAAGAACAAGCATTATTATTCATTCACACTCACTGAAGAGAGGTACTAGTTATAGGGAGCGTTGCATTACATTTAGTCTAGACAAATTACCCCAAAATAGACGGTTTGTTTGTATCAGAAGAGTGAGTGATTAGGAGTTTAACGTCACTGCGGGTGCTATCAGAAGAAGAAGAATTACATCCTCTATAACATATCCAAAAGGTCCGCTTTGTGGAAAAAAAAGCTACCCGGAAATAACTTTGGCAACCCAAAGTCAATCATTTTTCATATATTGTATGATATCGGCGTGTCGTCCAGCGGCTGTGCGATACTTTATTTGTCCAGTGGCGGATCCAGGCCCATTTGCAGCTGGGGTGGGGGGGGGGGGGGGGGGGGGCCTTAATTTTAAA
>JAUTBT010034777.1:0-18230 GCA_032361225.1 Lepetodrilus schrolli
TGATAGGATGCGATGTCTGTAGAGTGGCAATGCAGTTATCATCCTTGGTCTTGTCAGTACCAGCCAGTGTTCGCAGATTTACTGCAACATTCAGCGCTACGGATGTTGCGGGTTTCCTCCAACCCTAAACTGACAAGTCGTGATATATGTGAAAGAATCTTGAAAGCGACTCTAAACCCCAATTAAAAAAACTAAATTAAAAAGGGGGTGTGCCAACATCTTCATAGCAGCTATCCATGTGTATGGAACATTTAGCATGCAACGTCTGTAGTGCTATGTATCATTGCATTCCTTCTTCTGCACCAGTTGCATGTCATTCAAAAACAAAATAGACCAGGCCTCGAGACTACAGATCACAGTCCACAGATCCCCGTGTTATATTTGAGCTTTATCATGAAATCATACCAAAAACGTTTCATAATCTCAGGGCATGATAGTTACAGGTTCATAATCATTAATGTTCTTCAGAAATCTGTGTAGAACTTGTCCACTCTAAATTTGTAGAATCTGCAGTGAGACCTAGGAAAAAAGCTGAAGTTGCTCCACCAGTAGACCAATCAACCATTGTCAAAGTTGAAGGTCTCCGATCACGACGTGGGAAGTCTTCAATACAGGCGGCCATTGAACTGAAGGTCAAGAGGTCAACATTGATGGTGCGTCCGTTTAGTATTCCTTACCGTTATTTGCAAGTCGGCCAATCAACTGAAAAGCCGTGATATGAATCATTAAATAATCATTAACGCACTCTAAACCTCAATTCAAACTGAACTAAAAAGTCTTTCAAAATAATTAAATAGGTTATATTTTTCTACCACACAATTTTGAATGGAAATATGTTAAATTACTATCCACAAAAGCAACTGATTTCGTACATGCTCAAATTCTCAACGGATTTTCATTCCAGTTTTCACTAAGTGTATGTACTTATTATGATAGGTTTGAAGTTATTTTGAATCATTCTCTCCTTTCAGGAAGCAAAGGACATACGCAAAGCACAGACAGCATCCAAACCTCCAGAACCAGCAACTTCAGAACCACCGGGAGTGTCCAGTTCCACATCCACAGATGCTGCCGTTGTTGCTTCTGCTTCTGCCACCACCTCCTACACTCCTCCCGAAGATTCCAGACTTTTCCCATCCAGTGCTGCTCCGGACACAGACTTCAAGAGGAAGCCCATTCCCAGCAAAGCCCAGAGCATTCCCAGTTTTGTCGTGAAGCAGGAGCCAGTGGAGGAGGAGGAACAGGAGTACGCCATCGACGAGGTCAAGGCCATGGTGAGGGGCACGAAGGAGGAAGCTCCAGACTCCGAGAGCAGTCTGGTGTCTGAATCCTTCCAGGTATCCGAGGGATTTGAACATCTGGCAGACGCAGATGAGAACAGTATTTTTTCTCTCCCTGGTGCTCGGGCCGACATGGATGTGAAGCCGTTAGGTGGGTAGAGAAATTCGAGTGATTTATTTTTTAAACTTTGTCAGGCCATCTAGTCACAGCCTGTGATGGGCATTTGTGACTCTTTTGATGACACACATCAGTTATCTTACCAGACATGGATTCTGGATCTAACTGCCACATGTATTTTGAAATTATATACTGCATGTGTTGCCAGAAATATGATAGTATACATTGTTCTATTTATATCAAGTATATGTCCAGGGTAAAATATGAAAACTTTGCTATGTTTTCCACAATATTTTACTGTCAATGCTTTATGAGTTCAAGTACAAGGTTTCATCCCAAAATATGATCGTATTGTCTCTGAGAAACTTACTCACTATACATGTATTGGGAGTTATGGTTATATGATCATTTTGTGGAACAGGAACCAGGACTGTCTTTTGCATGTTTTCAGCTTTAACCGACATGTTCCTGAGCGCCGATTCTGACAGCGACCTTGAGATCGACCCCGGGACATTATCTCCCCCTGCCGGAATGTCGTCTGCCAGTTTCAGGGAGTCGCCATCTTTGCAGGACATCTTGTCATCGATAGATGGTACGTCTTGACAACAGTTACTCCATTTCCTGTCAGTGAAAAACAGGCACAACAATTTTCCGCAGATCTGTCCACGGGTCGATTTGTTTGTACTGGAGGTGGCTTGGGGCCTGCAGCCCAGACTTGTTTTCCACAAAATTTGTCTGCTGCCATGCCTGGTAAAATCATTTTGAAAAGTGCCCATTGACTAAAATGTCTTTTTCATATAACTGATTTTTTAAATGATCGTTACTCTCCAGATAATTCCCGAGTGTCTGAGGACTCACTGATGTCCAGGACACAGACAGACATCATCAAGTCCGAGCCGATGACACCAGCCGACTCTGATACAGAAGTCGGCGGAAACAGGGAGGAATCAGATTCCGAAGACATTCAGAACTACAAGAAGAGGAAACTGGAGGAAGTAGAAAAAAAGATTGAAGAGCCACCACCACCAAAGTATGTTGTTAATTTTAATCGTTGCAAATGGGTGAAAGATTCCTGCAGCGACGTTAAACTCCATAATCACTCACTCACTCCTGGATTTTAATGAAAGATTTTAAGTAATACTTTTCAATTTTCAATAGGAAATTGGCAATAGTTCAGAGTCAATAGTGAAGTATCGGGTGAATAAGGAAAACAGAGTACTTCAGCATGTTCCAATAAATATTGGTGGTACTCAGCAGTGTTGACTTTTGTTGCAGGTTCTCTCCCATCAGCCAGTACGAGGAATTTCAAATACTCAAGAAACTCAACATGGCTGCTGAGAAGATGAAACTGGAGCCTGAGTTAAACCGACTCCGCAGAAAGCTGATTGTCAGACAGGTAAAACTCTGTCTATATATATATATATGTGTGGAGATGGAGTGTATGCTTTTCCAATCGGTTAGTTTCAGAAGATTCATAATGCCTTTGGTCAAACTTACCCAATATGACGTATTGTAGTGATGAGTTACCATGGTAACTTGTGAGTTATTGTCTATGTATTTAAACCAGATATGTAGCACAATGGTAGAACGTTGGACCGGAGCCAAAGGTTCCAGGTTCAAATCCCTCCCCGGGGGCCCGGCATCAATGTTTGCCAAAGTTACCTTTCTGACACGATATTGATATAATGCGATGTCTGTAGAGTGGCAATGCAGTTATCATCCTTGGTCGCAGGTTTACTGCAACATTCAGCAAATCGGATGTTGCAGGTTTCCTCCTGCCCTAAACTGAAAAGCCGTGACGTAAGTGAAAGAATCTTGAAAGTGGCTCTAAACCCCAATTCAAATAAATTAAAACATAAATATTATCTCCAGTGTTCGCCTTTATCTGCAAACATTGCATATTTTGGCGTCTGACTAGTTTGTATCTTTATCAAACAACCACCTTGATTGCTATCACTGGTGTAACATTTCATGGATTGTTTACAGTGAATAATGAATTATTCCAATGTATATTTGCAGCTTAAGAGAGAAAGGGGACTGCCAATATTTGATCTTGATCTGGAAATGAAGAAAATAGAAGAGAAAGAAACTGGGATTTTAAAGGTGAAAAAAATAATATATTTAGTTGTGGTATTTATTTGACCACTGCATTGTTGACATGTCTCCATAGGACATAATGTCTTTGAGATATGATATAAAATTACACTTGTATCGTAGGCAGGGAAATCATATATTGGAATTTAAAAGTATTCAGAGTTGCTTACCGGTGTTGGGATCTCAGGGGTAGGGTGAGAATATTGCCATATTGTGAATATGTAGCGGGCTGGAATGTGTGAAGGCAAGCTGGTTCTTAGAATACCTGAAGAAACAGTAGCACCATGTAAGGGATGGAGAGAAGAGATAGGGACGGGAATAGCACTTTTTGTCTTAGGGGAGGGTTATGACATCAAGGACACGAGAGAAGGGTATATAAGATAAAAATAAAAAAACAGGCTGGGGCCGCACGTCCGGACCGAGGGAGACGACTGAGAGGTACGACTCGTGCTAAATCTATACAGTGTTCCATGAATAGAAGTGATTCTCAATCTAGTCGTCTTCTTGACTGGTTTCACGACAACACAAGAAGGAGACCAGTGTCCAGACAGCCAAGAACATTTTAGGGATACGAGCTGTCTAAACATGATATGTCTGTGGTTATTGTCTAACACTGCCATCTACTGGGATAATGTGCATCTTGTCATATAATGGTATAATGTGCATCTTGTCAGTTATTGTATCCCTATTTTTATTGTACTTTGTAAATCTATAATTATTACTATCAAGTTCTTCTCTATCATTTCAGGACTCGTATGGATTAAACTTCAACCTCAGAGATCAGCCCATATTTAGAGGAGACAACTTGAGAATTCTTGACCGATTTCAGGTTTGTACATTTAAAGCATGTACTTCACAGTGCATTGGAAATAAAGCTTCTTTTTTTTTTCTCTCCATATTTTCACATTTTTCGTCAATATCATGAGCTAATGTCACAGTTTATGGTAAAATTTATTTACGCTGGAAATGAAAGTAAAAATGAATTGTATAGAACTCCACAATTAATTATAACTTTCTTTTGCCATTTCCAGTGTGGCCATCTTCGATCTCAGGCAATGACTCAGCAGTTTCCCTCCTTTCTACATCGTCTCATTGGCCAAGAGGATAACCAACTGCAGAGTATTAAAAGTCCATATACCAGCAGGTGATACACGTGTTCTGTGTACAGAGTATGAAAAGTCCATACATTACCAGGGCTGCGTTCAGGCTGCACTACAATTACTACACTACGCTATGCTACTTTTCTACAACGGGTTAGTAGGAAAATGGCAGGAAATCAGTTTGCACATGCGTCCAGTACATTCGCTTCAGGCTTTGGGTTTCCCTACATTTTCCTACAAAACACTATGGAGTCCAGACCCATAGTGAAAAGTAGTACTACATAGTATGCTGGCTGAACGGCTTCTGTAGCACTACATAGTACTATGTAGAGAAAAGTAGTGCAGCCTGAACGCGCCCCAGGTGATATACATTTTATCTATATACAGAGTATAAAAAATCCATACACCAAGTGATATACATGGTAGCTATATACAGTGTATGAAAAGTGTATTTCTAATACACATCTATATACTATTGTATTAATTACTTGCAGGGTACTCAAACCATTTATTCGCCGAGACAGAGAGAGTAAACCCTTGAGAATGAGACTCTTAGAAGAGATTATCGCGTATCCACATCGGTAAGACTGTACACTCTCGATTCTCTGTCCCTATATTCAATATATTTGCTCAATATCTTCAATTAAAATAAAATATTACTTGCAGGTTTACTGCAGGTTTACTGCTACAGATGTTGCTGGTTTCCTCCTGCCCTAAAGTCACAAGCCATGATATAAGTAAAGGAATATTGAAAGTGGTTGTAAACCCAAATTAAAAACATAATTAAACAACAATAAATACATATTACAATCATAATTTTCATATAAGTATAAGAATGTTTAAGACCAGTCCATTGTTTTGCAGTAAGGAATACTAGTTGAAAAATATTGACGAATGCGTGCGTAATTTACGATTGTATGATTTGTGGTGTTTAGTGTCTACATGTTCAGTGTAAACATCTGTGTGTTACAGCAATGACCCTACATGGCAGTCACCTACCTCACATCCCATTGACTACTGTTACGTGCGTCCTCAACACATTCCGTCCGTCAACTTTATCTGTAGAGAGTTCTTCTGGCCTGGCATAGACTGTGAGTTGACGGACATCCTCTGGAGTTATAAAGTGTGTAGTTTATAGGAAACTCATTTCACAATATATATTTTTTTTTTTTAGAATGTTTCATAGTACATGTATATGAAAGAACATCATCCTGATTTTTTCCTAGATTCCTTGTGAGTTATTGTTTTAATTCGCAGCAGAAATCTTTCATCCATAAGAGACAACAGATTCCTAGTAAATACTGAAATATTTTATCTTATCTTACTTTCAGTGTCTGAATGTCTCCAGTACCCAGACTTCAGCTGTGTTGTATTGTACAGGTAATGTACTTGATTAGCATTGCAGTCATATTTAATATGTAACCATCATTATCATCGTGCCCTTTTCAAATATATTGGAGGCAAATGTTTTCGATGGTATTTTTATGAAGTATTGTAAAATGAAAAGTACATTTGGTATCTTTCTTTAAAAAAAATTAATGTAATTTATTACTATATTTTCATCAATGTTTGCGAAAATTAACTTTCCAACACAATCATGACAGGATGCATTGTCTGTAGAGTGGCAATGCAGTTATCATCCTTGGTCTGTCAGTACCAGCCAATGCTTTCAGGTTTACTGGAACATTCAGCACTATAGATGTTACGGGTTTCCTCCTGCCCAAAACTGACAAGCTGTGAAATTAGTGAGAGAATCTTGATAGCGGCTCTAAACCACAATTCAGTCGAACAAAAAAATCTTGATTTCAAGGTTTGTGACCATCTCTATATAATCTCGTACTCATTTAGCACAGGATTTATTTCTGAACTAGGTTTGTTTTTCCTCCTACAGAAGGGTGGTGATCGGCTTTGCCTTCATGGTTCCTGATGTGAAATACAATGAGGCGTACATCTCATTTATCTTCACGCACCCCGAGTGGAGAAGGGCAGGGATTGCTACGTTCATGTTATACCACTTGATTCAGGCGAGTGCTCATTACTTTGAAAACCCTAAAGTTCTCCAGTAGCTAAATAAGGTTAGGCCGCGACATTACGAAACTTTTTTTGAGTATGGTTTCAGTCTCTAGCTCAAATTATATATGTGGATTTGTGAAGTTGAGCATGAAATCGTACTCAAAAAGTTTCGTAATCTTGGTGCCAGATTTGATCCAGGACTGCTTTTCGTGAAATGGTTGTAGTGGCGTAAATCTACACGTGTGCCACACTTTTACATATCAAGAAATGACATATCATAAATTACACTAGACATACCAGGCCTGGAGATTACGAAACTTTCTGAGTGTGATTTCATGCTAAAGCTCGAATTTTTACATGTGGATTTGTGAACAAAACTTTGAATCGAGCATGAAATCATACTCTAGAATGTTTCGTTATCTCTGGGCCCATACGATCTTTTTGTGAAATGCAGGCCATTTGATTTGCTAGTTGTGGAATGAATTATTATATACCGGTATGTATTTATGCTTTTATGGTTCATTTCTCATTGCATGTAGCTTATGATACTTCTCCCTGCTGTCCTATAGGGCATCTCTAGTTTACGGCAGGGAGAGGGTTGTAATGAGGAACAGTTTGTAAGTTTTTCCTGCTCCGTGTTATAGACCTGCATGGGAAAAGATGTCACTCTCCATGTATCGGCCACCAACAACGCCATGCTCCTGTATCAGAAGTTTGGCTTCAAGGTGGAGGAGTTGATCCTCGACTTCTACGACAAATACTACGCAGTGGACTCCAGAGACTGTAAACATGCATACTTTCTCAGATTGAGGAGGTGAAATAAAGACATTCATGTACATACAACTGTGGTGTTGTCAGCATGCTTCAAGTCCTCCTTGGAACCAATCTAATTAAAATCAGATCTTGTTTTGCTCCTTGAAACATTTCGACATTCTTTTGCTTAAATATGTCCCAGTGTCGGTTTCAGGTCTGATTTTATCCAGAAGCAAATTAAAAGCAATCACTATCAAAGATGTAAAACCCTTAGAGAGATGCCATTACAGAACGACTAGTGACAAGTGTGCGATAGCATATTTTAAAATCAGGCTTTGGAGGCAAACGTACCAAGTTCAAGCCCTAGAGGCATCATCAGTCTGCAGAGATTGTCTATACAACACTCCAGACTGAATGTATTGCCAGTAACTCTGTATTACGGCAGTACAATCAGAAGGCAGATTTTGCAGTCTTTCCTCCTGCTATGACCTGCCATGATAAAATATTTGGAAAGGGAAGCTACTCTTCTCCATTAGTCCT
This sequence comes from Lepetodrilus schrolli, assembly GCA_032361225.1. Classification (NCBI taxonomy): domain Eukaryota; kingdom Metazoa; phylum Mollusca; class Gastropoda; order Lepetellida; family Lepetodrilidae; genus Lepetodrilus; species Lepetodrilus schrolli. Next base: position 7,899 of record JAUTBT010034777.1, read on the forward strand.
GTAGAACTATAGGGACCTATTATGATGTCGCATTTTATTTTATTTTTTAGATTGGGGTTTTAAGTCGCTTTCAAGACTCTTTCACTTATATCACGACTTGTCAGTATAGGGCAGGAGGAAACCCGCAACATCCGTAGTGCTGAATGTTGCAGTAAACCTGCGAGCATCGGCTGGTACTGACAAGACCAAGGATGATAACTGCATTGCCACTCTACAGACATCGCATCCTATCAATATCGCATCAGAAAGGCAACTTTCGCGAACATTGATGCCGGGCCTCCGGGGCGGGATTTGAACCTGGAACCTTTTGGCTCCAAAGTCCAACTGTTCTACCACTGCGCTACCACCCGCCCCTGACGTCACACGATTCATAGCAACCGTCGCAAGCCTCACTAGCAAATGTGCAATAATGTTCACGAAATATGGTCTAGAGATATTGTTGTGGTTTACGTTCATTGGAATACACTATTTTCATCAAAACTTGTCGTTCAATTTTCAAGTTGTGCCATATCAATTGTAATTAAGCATAACCTTGATTAGCACCTAATGATTAGGTGTCACTGGATATGACCCCGACAACACTTACTGTCCCTATCGTCACTAACCAAGCAGCGAGACTTCATGCGATGAACAACGAAGCACAAAATGAAACAAAATCTCTCATAGCTGCATGTTTTTAATCCAAGAGTTGACAAGCATATAAACACATCAATCCATCATAACTCACAAAACTAGTGAAAACTCCATATATGTACAGTATTCTGTTAAAGCCAAAGTTCTATCAAAACAATAATAGATTTCAACAATCTTTGGGATTTTGATTACTAATACCATGTAAATTTTTTACTGTACAACAATCAACTTAAAATACTTGACCTATATTTTTCTGTAACGTACAATCATGCAACTATAATTTGCACGTTTCAACATTCCGTATACCTCCCTTACACCAGAAGTGCAATCTGCTTCTGCCTGCAACTTTAAAAACAAACAAGAAAGAAGACATCTGAATGTCTCTAATTACATGTTGATCTACAGAGATTCTAGTCTATACTCATATGTACATGTATACTGAAAAACTGTAGCAAAAATATGTAAACGACCACATACAATCAACATTACAGGACATTACATATCCAATAACTTAAAGGCATTATCTGCAAGCATAATATATATATAATATATATATATATACTCATATTAGCATGGATGGGGAGGGGAGACCTCATGAAATAATAACAATAGTAATGGATTTCTAAAATGTTGCCATTGTAAATATTGTAGTCAAAGTGTGTATTTATTCATTTGTATGCATGTCAAGTGTTGTATTATTTAAATGTTCAATTCTTGTCAGAAATACAACCGAAAAAAAAGAAAAAAATGAGTTTTTTTCTTTGTTGGAAAAGGCTATTAATTTCATTTAGGTCATAAATCAATTATCGAAAAATACATATATTCCTGAATAGCATTTTTTTTTAAATGTTTAAAAAAAACAACATTTACATTAAATAATGTATAGGTGCTGTATTTTAATGGGTAGATAGCAGGGGTACCCCAAATAATTTGTGCATCTTTCCTGTGTGGTTCTTAGAACATTTACCTTGGTTATTCTCAACATGAGATGATGTTCTAGCACGGACATGTGAACCCCCGACTTTGTGTGGACATGATTAAACATGGGGACAATGAAGCATATTGCACACAGCTCTCAAACATACTTGCATTCTGTACACATCGATAACAACACATGGCCTACCTCCACACAAAAAATCAAAACATCAGGACCCCGTTCCATAAAACAATCGGAGAGCTACGAGTCATAACTCCATGTCAACGTAGAGCAGTTACGACTCTGTTACGACTCTCGTAGTCATGGTTGTTCTGTGGAATGGTGCCAGGACACTCCTCGTGTTCCAGAAATACCTGTCATTCAAGCAATTTCACGATGAATGGTATACAATCTGTATATTGTGCAAATGACGAGTGAATCATGACTGGTTTTGTTAAAGTGTCAAATTACATACCATCAAGTACATAAAACACTGTATAATAAAATATTAAATCATGCAGTATTAAAACTCGTAACCAACAGACACGCATATAAATATTTCATACAGTACTCCCTGACATAGGATGGTGAAAATCGAAAATCGAAATTTTCTTTTCACCCAAAATTCATGAAACCCATCTTGGGAAATAAAAACATGTTTCATTTCATATTGGTATTACGCATTAGAAATGCAAATTAATGACGACTGTAGTCAGTTTATTTGGCAGTGCTCAGGCTTGGAATGATATTACACTACAGTGTTCTCCACTTAGTGACAATGTTCTCCACTAGGTGGCAGCAGTGGTGGTCTCAACAGCAATACAACGTATGCCAACAATGCATAGACGGCAAGACTATCTGGAGATCATTATGTGGATGTACGACATGTTTTATGATTGTAAACCATGACGCCGAGGTTAAGAAAATAAATGATTCTCATCATGACTGACCACCAGGCATGAACATTTCTTATGATATCGCAAAAATTTTGGATTTTTTGAAAAGTTTCTCATGAAGATGTGTTCACGTTAAGAAATTTGAGATTTATTTCAATGATGAATTAATAATGTGCATAGTAATTGTTCCTTCCATCCTTCATAGTGCTACATATTACCCCGATCAATAGATCAGTGTGAATTCATGTACATTCTCAACTCCCTGGGGAATTTAGTAACCAAATCCAAAATGGCCAGCCTGATGAGAAGCTTTCTTAACCTAATATTGTCAAAATACATGAGGTAGTGATGGAAATGCACCCCTGAATATTGTATGTAGGATTTGATTCGTAATTCGCCAACATGTACTCCACCCCAAAATCCACAAACCCAAACAAGATGTGATAAATGTCTTACCAGCCGTAAACCATTTCACAAGAATCCATGTTGATGAAATAATTAATGTTTAAGAAATGACATTAATCACAAATTAGCATCCAATTTGCATTGTAATTTTTTTAATTCTGAATGCACAAAAGCAAATAGGTGAGCAGTTCAAATTACATAACTTATTATTATGTTTGTCTAAATATTTTTTTGTATTTAAAAAATGTGGAAGGGTATTGATGATGTTTATCTGGCAATGAAATCATGCACTTTACATATTTTCCTGTTTCCAATATATTCCTCTCGACGATGTCCTTATTCCACCTTTATACAACTTGCCTTCAATATTGATGTAATACAATGACACACAATTAAATTATTGTCAATATTTACAGACATGGAACAATAAAAGTTGGGAAACATATGAAGAGGTAGATACTAAATATTGGAGTATTGTTACAAATGTGACATAATGAAATGTATGACGAAAATCATTTCAATATTAGCATTTCTGTGGATAGATGATTATGCAGACTGGTAAGTAACCAAATTCCATACTTGCAATCGATGTTTACCAAACTAATGTTAGATGTGTATACAATAATGATTCTTTATATATTGTACTTGAAAAGTTAAACATAGTAATATATGAATAATGATACTTTTTCTATTACAAAGAATATATTTGAATCAGAAATAAAATATTAAAATCAAATAATAATAAGCCAGCAATACCAAATGTTCATAAAAATTAAATTTACAATTTCAAACTTTGGCTCCCAAATATTTTAATCTAACCAATATTTAGATATTAATAATTGGACATCAGATTCATTCCATCATGGTTGTGGTTACATTATTTCAACCAATCGCAACCCAGATATGTCACAATTTGTATATATGGTCATGACAATGTCTCGACCCTGGGCAAACTCCATACCTGTTCACACTGTAGCCGAGTGCTCAATCCCACACAAACTGAATGCAACGTTCTTTAGAAAACAAACAAAAGGTACAATAACTACCAAGGAGTGGCAGCACTACGTTCAAATCTGCATTCCAGTCTGTCTTACGACCTACACATGTACACACCATGATGACCAGATGCACTGGGTATCGACAATGACAGCAAGAGCTACATTCAATGACAGCAAGAGCAACATTCAATGACAGCAAGAGCTACATTCAATGACAGCAAGAGCTACATTCAATGACAGCAAGAGCTACATTCAATGACTCTCTACTAAAAGTTACTGGAGGATCAAAATCGAGTTGTTCTTTACAATCTTTCCAGACTCCATGGTACAAACATACAGCTAGCGTCTCTATGCCTACTTAGGTAGGAATGATGGTTACATGGACATTAATATATATATATATAATGTAATCAATGGTGAACATCAATAGCTTATTAGGAAGTATTTGTGAAATGTGCACATAGTCCTAAGCTGTAACACCAGGTATACATGGAAATTGTAATGATCTTTCAAATACATTAATACCTTCATCAGTGAGAACGTCAATGTCCGAATTGTCTAATCTTAACATCAAAGTCCGAGTCGGTGATTATGGAGTTCAACGTTGCTGCAGGAACCTTTCACCCATTTGCAAAGAGTCAAAGTCTGACATGTCTAACATGTCTAATGTCAATGTCAGTGTCGGAAATACAGATGTAATATATAAATTGTACATGGAGCTATAGTATTTTTGCATGAATCTGCATATGGATAAATTATGACTGAAGCTGGTTTCAAGTGCGAATAATGTAACATGAAATTTCCACCAAGAGATCAATTTGCTGAACTGGTTAGAACTGTTTTCACAAGCCTACGCTTAACAGAAGTATCATGCTGTAGGCCAGGTGTAGGCCAGGTGTAGACCATGTTGTATGCTATGGTTTTGCTACAGTAGGTTGTGAGTAGGTCGTAGCATAAGCCTCGATTTACACCTGGTCTACCGTTACGACCCTCGCATGAAATGTAGGCCGAGTAAATAATAGTTTAGACGGAAAATTCTTCACAATTTTTCTTCACAATTTTCACAAGTTGTTCTTAATAATATGCTAAAAATGGCAATCACACATGTGTGAACATTAGAAACATGACACATTGGCCGGCTATGTGGCAATACAGGACTGTGATGTGCGACACATTAGCCAGGTGGGTGTCGATGATAGAAGACTGTGTGACACATGGATTAGAGGCTGCCCCCAAGTCGCTGCCATGGATAAAGTTGGTCCCGTGTCTCGCTGTAATCAGTGTGGTGGAACAGTCCTGATTTTTGTTTGCAAATTTTAGGTTCAGATAATAAAACTTGGGTTTGTAGTCCACTTGGTAGTTGTTCCTACTTAATCTAGTTCATTCCTGTACTAGTTATTCCTACTGTACTAGTTATTTCTACTTGATCTAGTTCATTCCTGTACTGGTTATTCCTACTTGATCTAGTTCATTCCTGTACTAGTTATTCCTATTTAATCTAGTTCATTCCTGTACTAGTTATTCCTACTTGATCCAGTTCATTCCTGTACTAGATATTCCTACTTGATCTAGTTCATTCCTATACTAGTTATTCCTACTTGATCTAGATCATTCCTGTACTAGTTATTCCTACTTGATCTAGCTCATTCCTGTACTAGTTATTCCTACTTGATCTAGTTCATTACTAGTTATTCCTACTTGATCTAGTTCATTACTAGTTATTCCTACTTGATCTAGATCATTTCTGTACTAGTCATTCCTACTTGATCTAGCTCATTCCTGTACTAGTTATTCCTACTTGATCTAGTTCATTCCTGTACTAGTTATTCCTACTTGATCTAGTTCATTCCTGTACTAGCATCCAACATAGTTAGCCATGTCCACAAGATCCAATTGTGCTTTACATCATGTAAAGGGAACCATTTTTGTAGGCTCCCCTTACAATGGTAATATTAAGATATAATATGGTCAAGAAATATAAAAAGTGGCCACGGGTTGAATGTATCAACTGGCTGTGACAATTATTGTTGTAATGAGAAAGCATAAGAATAGTTATGGAGTCGAAGCCAAACGTGTGTATCGATGGATATTGGATATTGCACAATTCCAAAAACATTCACTCTGGCCTTTGGTCAGGTGAGCTACAATGCCCCTGGGAAGATCTTTGCTGCTGGGCATGTTAGATTCTGACCATCCTGGTATATTTCTGCTCCCTGATTACAGCTTGACACAGGTCCACTGGCTGCAGAATGGTTCACAAGATTGCTGCCTTATCGATAAATTCCCTGGAATAACATTCGATTGTGTAATTACAAAATACATGGGTGATAACGATGATTATCCATTCACACTTCAGCCCTGATTAATTGCATTAATTCAGGAATACAAAATCTGAGCAATTGAATATCTGTTGGCATGTGGAATTGCTATTTAACTTCATGTCCCTATATAAAATATCACATTTAAAAACAAAAATATTTCCAGGAATATAAGAGCCCTTTTTCATTAAAAATGCCATTTTCCAGCCCAGGCAATTATCAAAACTAATAAACTGACAATAACAAAACATCAGTGATGTCTTCAACATTTTGTCATGTTCTGTATCCACAGCTGTTGAAAATCGTCTCAGCATTTCCTATGTCTGTTTATTCCCCGGTAGGAGCCAGATCCAAGTTACACCTGGGGGGGAAACAAAAACCAGGGTCCGTGTTCAATCATTTCTCTCAATAATCCAGCTATGAGACATCACATTTACATAAACTCTTCCAATATAACAACAACAACATCATTCACAGGACAAACTCATAAATTAAAGTGTTCTTCAATATATTACAAACGTTTCCATTGAGGGCAGGAAACAATGCCCACCCGGGGGACAGTCATGACAATGTGTGTGTGTAACCAGGCACAGCCTTTGTCTTCAGGGGGAAAATATTGATCCGTCATCACCTTCCTCCAACAGGGAACTGCTGCCAGTTGGGATTGCTCACTGTGGACACCTGCTGACTGAAGGGTCGTACCCCACCCTGGTTCATAGCAAAGTTCAGCGGCGGGGCATTCATAGGCAGGAGGGACATCCGACTGGCTGCAAAGTCGCTCCGGGGTCCGATCGGGATGTTGCCAGTGGTGTAGGGAGGGATCCGCGGACCAAGAGGGCCAGAGTTGGGTGGGTTCGATATGGAGGGAGGCATCCGGGATCCGGGATTGTGGCTGGGTCCGGACGGGGCCACGCATACCTGGCTCTGGGGCGTCATTCTCTGGGAGTGAGCTGGGAGAGGCAGTGGGGGCGGGGGATAGTTGAGGTGGTTGGGAGTGAAGTCTGCAGGGTGACCACAACCTGGGGGCATGGTGCGCTGCATGTCGTGGTACAGGGGACGGGGCAACTCGCCTTGGTGGTGCAGAGGGGTGCTCATGGCGGGGGTGCATGGACGAGAGCTCATGTTAAACACCGGACCCACAGAGTTGGGCCTCTGAGATAGCCCCATCCCCGAGCTGGGCATGGGAGGAGGGGGCTGATTGTGAGGAACAGTGTTTGGGATCAGATTGGTGGGCATGGACATGGACACTGGAACACTGCTGCTACAGGGGGGAGGCCTCTGGAACATGGCATTGGGAGGAGGGCGGCTCAAATCAGGCAGTTTGGGGAACGTGGGAGTAGGTGGAGGATGGTTCATGGCCACGGCTGCCGTGTGGACCGGACTATTGAAGGGGGACATGACAGGTGGAGGGTGGTTCATGTTTGGCAGGGGTGGAGGTTCGCTGAAGTTGCTGGTTGGGAAACCCTGAGTGAGGTGATGCCGGGCAGCACTGGCGATGGAACCCGACTCTGGTGGCTTCAGACCCGGTGGGGCGGAGGGCGAGCGGGCAACGGGACTCTGCTGCATCATCGGGCTCTGGGAGACGGGTGGGGGCAGGGCTGGGGGACAATTGGCCATTGGATGGGGGACATCTTTAGGCGGAAGGAATGAGAAGGCATTGAAGGGTGAACCTGTTACTCCCGGGGGTGGGCAGATGCTAATGTTGGGGGTGGTGACAGCTGGAGAGGACATCATCATGATGCCTCCTCCGCTGAAACTGTTGTTGTTCACAATCTGAATATTGGCGGCTGGGGCAGAACTGTTGGTTTGCATTGGACTCCCAATGTAACCATTAGGGGTCTGTCTGCTGGAATCAACAACAGCAGACTTGTTCCAGTTTACGTCCCTGTTACAAAAGTTTCCAGACAGCTGTTTATTCGGCAGCAAGGATTTCGCAACACTTTGATTCTTGACCAGCTTAACTGCACTGCCTTGCTTTGACGTTTGCTGTTCGTCGCCACTGCTGTCACTGGTCAAACTACTCAGACTACTACTGCGTGGAGAACGACTCCGCGAGGAGCTACTCCGACTCCCGCTGCTGGACCGACTGGCCGAGGAATAGCTTCCCGAACGTGACCCACTCCCGCCCCTGCTACGACTCCTGCTCTTCCTGCATGGCTCCCTCGGGGACCCCGGAGGAGTGCAGGGCCCCTTCCTCTCTGAAGTGGTCAGCTTGTGTCGGCGCGATCGTGGAGGCGAACCAGGAGGGGTTCGGGGACCCGTGGACGATGACCCGGGGGACCGACTGGTGCTGGACGACGACACACCTTCCCGACACTTAGACGTACTCCCAAACGAACCCATTGGCTTTTTCACTCCCGAAAACAATCCCTTTCCATCCCTTCCACGCGCACAGTTTGAAGATTTGGCATACTTATTGAAAGGTGGTGTATTGTACTTCTTGCTAACAGACATTTTACGAGGATCCTCACTCAAACTCTTCCGTTTTAACTCTCGATTGCGATCTAATTCTGATGAAGCAAATGCTAAGAGTGCATCAAAGCCACTGTTAATCTGAGCCTGCCAGTTTTTGGTGGTAGGTGATCCATTTTCAGACTTCTTCCCTTTAGAACCTGCAATGCACAAGTACTGCAGCTTTTAATCTACACTCAAAAGATTATATTATAATATCTCTTTACACCAGAACTTTATTTATTTTTATTGTTTTATCACATTAGGCCATAGTTATTTTATTCCCTGGATAACAGATTTGTGTGTGATAATATTTGCTTGGGCGATAAATATAATTTGATATTTTGACCAATGGGTTGGGTCTAATATAAAAATAATAATAATTGGTGATTATGAACTATTCATGTAATAAATACCAGAGCACAATAATTGTTCATATTTGAAGCCACAATTATTTTCAAAATACTGCTTTTCAATAGCTTGCTTTTCAATAGCAGTATATTTTTTTAAATTAGACTACCATATATACCTCCTTGTTCAGGTTCAATGACAGTTAATAAGACTTGTTCCTACACCATTTATTATTATCATTTTCTAAAGACTAGTACACCATCGACGGAATATAATAAATGTTATTATTTTATTTTCCAAAATTGAAAAAATCAGGTCAGTGAATCTGTAAATAACTATGGCCTTATTTACAAAATAAAAATTAATTTAAATTTTGAAATAACTTATTATAGACACACTATTGTCTTGATCATGTTGAACAATATAACTATTTCTAAGCTACTCTGCCTTTTCAAGTATGTGCATTGCCAAATTTTATTAAGGAAGCATTGTAATCACTCGTTCTAAAAGCCAAATATATATATATATAATATATATAGTATAGTTCACAGGAGTGCAGAGAAGGATTGAAAGAACAAATACTTCAACTTAACAGTGCCAAAGGTGTGAAACAGCAATGAAACAACTATAAAAAAAACATAGAAATTAAATTGTAAAAAAGATTTGTGTGTAACCAATTAATTTGAACCCAGAAAAAAACCCATTAATCATATGATCTTACATACTAGTATTAAGCATTAAGCCACTATCATATTATCAATTCATAAAGGTTCAGTGTGTTTAAACATTACCCTCTATTGTATTGACCTGCATAATCATGGAAACAGTGTATTAATCTGTCAATAGTCACAAAATAAGATGTTTTAAAACTGTCTTTGAGGATGATGGAAATAGGGACAATGGTTTATCATGTTTTCTGTTCAATTTTAGTGAGCTATACATCTATGATTTATGTTATAAGAATAAAACTGATTTAGAAGAAAAAGTAATTAAAAGTAATTTATCAAATAGCTTCCTATATTAATGTCAGAAATTGAATAGAAATGTTATAACTACAAATCACTTCCCTAGAAATGCACATGCCTTGTGTGTGCATTGTGATGGGGACCGTATCAAAATGTTGTACATCATCACTGGCATGTGTTGTTCAAATGGATAATGATTGGATCAACCTTACTGTTGTGGACATCATCACTTTGTGAATGGTAGTCAACTATCCTCAAAGCAAATTAATACTGTGTACATTTCAATTGTTTTAATTATCCACTATTTAATTTCATTTAATTCTTTTTATTTTTTTGCATTGGGGTTTTAAGTCGCTTTCAAGATTCTTTCACTTATATCACGACTTGTCAGTTTAGGGC
>JAUTBT010034788.1:0-18229 GCA_032361225.1 Lepetodrilus schrolli
ACTACTACTACTACTACTACTACTACTACTACTACTACTAATAATAATAATAATAATAATAATAATAATAATAACAACACATAATTATAAAATGCTATTATAGCAAAATATCATACCTGCTAGTTTAACAGACCTCTCGTATAATAGTCATGTATTGCAGATCCGCTTTGCTTGCAGTATTTAGATGAACCAAACAAAGCAGCATGATGCAACAATGATATTATTTTTAGTTTATATCGCATAACAAGTGCATTGCTATTGCCATAATGCAATTAATCATGTAGGAAAGTTAACGAGCGTATTTTATTCCGATATGTGTTGAAATTGGCATGTGGAAGTGTTGCGTGCGTTTGAAGAGAGTAGATGAAAGATAATACCAGTATATGTTGTTAAAAGAACGTCTTACTGAGAAACATGGCACAATGTCACTTATCTCAGTTCAAAAACAAGACAATTACAGCGCATTGAATGAAACACGACATAGGTAGCGCAATAAACGTGTTGCGGAAATTGAACAACTCCAAGGTAAAGCCTTGCAAGACACTCTCTGGAAGCTGGAAACCATTGCGTACCTATATAGAACGCGCTCGCTATCCACACGGCCATAACCTTAATACTAATCCCAATTCAATTGAAAACAATGTCGTCGATCCTGCTACGCGCTATCTATCACCTTTTTAATGGGTATTTCCAAAATGACCTCCCCTCAGAATGTGAAATTCGTCCATAAAAGACTCGAGCGGTGTTCCATCCTGGAAGCCGTCTCATTGCCTGGCGCTTCCCGATCAGTAATTCCAGAACTATCCCTTCGTCGAGGACCAGTCAACTTCCATCAAATCGGAGGGAGAGCTCGGACTACTAACCAGGCCATAATCATGTCTAACCGAATAAAATAAGTCTCTTAAGCAGGTTGTCACCCACGTACTGAATAATGAACGGAGATCCGATTGCATGGTGATGAACAATCGGAGGTGTCGAGCGAAACAATGGACCTCGGAGCAGTTTCGTCTCGGCCTTGTCACATATATTTCAAATGACTGGACAGAAGTGAACGCAAATGTATTGGGCTGAATAATGGTTACTGCCTTGCATTCTGTGACGTCACGTGTCTATATATATATAAAAATCCGTCAATAAATGGAACATTTTACTTGGTATACGGCAAGATTAAAAACCGTGCGTGGATGCAACATTCTGTGACGTCACGGTACAAGACACCTGAGTCCTGAGCCAAGTTCTAGCGGCTTTTACTTTCACGTAAATCAGTCTTATTGGAGTAGGGCTTGGTGCCGGCTAGCGCAGAACACCAGCATAACCAGTTACCGCTTGCGCCTCTGAACATTAATGTTTGTTCCAATTTCTCATGCTGATGGTAAAACCCTCATGGTGACTGTAAAATGTGTTACGTATAAAACCGGATCAGATTCTCGCGTTAAGCATGAATCGTCTCTCTTCAGCAATGTCACCTATTAAGCAATGGATTGCCCTTCTCCTAGTCAGTTGTTAATGGTTTCGGATGTCAAACACTGCATGCACAGTGTCTTCAGATAGAAGTCTTTCTCATTTTGAAAGACGAATATTATATATTGATGTCTCATCAAAGGCACACGATAAGTGTTCTCATCTGAAAAGGATGACCTGGATGTCGACCCTTGTGAATTGATGCCTACTACTAGTTAGCTGATCAGTGACATACGGTGTAATGGACACCCTTTCAACTGTACTAGCTGTCGGTCCATACACTGTGAAAGGAATGGTTCGTACTCTTCTCGCGCAAGCAAGACGGCGGCAAAGAGTATCCTTAGACGTCACTGTACTACCCGTGTTATGTCTGCACCACGTGCCTGCACCACCTCGCGAGCGAGAGCAGGCCGTGCAGGTTACGGACAAGGTGCGGGTTCGTTCCTTTGACAAAACGTTGTGTCCGGAGTAATCCGAACACTGTACCGTGGTGAAAGGAACGTCCCCATAAATTGTAAACAATGCAAAACATCACAATCATCAAATAACGCACTTTACAACTGTCTCTATGTGTAGGTTAACAATTCATTGTTTAAATGTTAGGTTCGGTAAGAAGTTCTGTAGAAATTGCAATAGAGAGTGATCATAATAGAACTTAACAAGAACTTCACTAAATAATTCTATGAGCGTACAATATAATCTAAATATACTTGCAGATGTATGCACGTTTTAATGTATCATTTATTATTAGTAGTATTATTATTATTGTCATCATCATTATTATTTTTGTCATCTATTATTATTGTTGCTGTTATTATTAGTATATTATTAGTAGAAGAAAGAAGTAATAGTAATAGTAGTAGGTAGTAAATATTATTATTATTATTATTATTATTAGTAGTAGTAGTAGTAGTAGTAGTAGTAGTAGTAGTAGTAGTAGTAGTGTTAATCAACGTGTTTTTTTTCTATAGACGAAAACGTCAAACATTTAATATATTACGAGTCATATACATACCAACTCAACTCGCATAAATGGTACACTATCTAGAATCACCGCGCTTCTAACGGTACACTGGATTCAAGTGCATTTCACTACATTCTCAACATATATTTTTCTAATGGCCTATTCTGTATTCATCGTGTTTAACTCTCTGCAAACATAGCACAGGTGTCAAAAAAACGTTCATTGATGATAGGGAGATTGGCATAATTGTCCTTGAAATTGTTTCTAAGGGTGTTCACCGTGTCCTTGGTCTCATGCAATTGTTCTTGTAGAGTTTCATCAATTATCCACATAGAGGGCGGCAAGACGTTAGGCGATTGATCAACGGTTGCTCAGAAACGCCCGAGTTAAATTATCGCTTCGTATCAGTGTATTAAACGCGAAAAGGCTAGTAGAAGAATATAGAATGAATTGTTTATTACAGTTTTACGCATGTAGATACAGATTATTATTTTTATAGGTGAAACATATATATGTAAAATGGACAGGCGGCGCCTCATTAGGCCGAAGAGGCACTAATATTAACTTCGGGCCTGAAATATACAGGATGACTACTGAAACATGTTTAAGCAATTATGCTAGTTAATACTAGTCTGTAATTGTATAAAGGTAGTATACGATGTCTGTAAGGTCCGGTAAGGGTGTATTACAGTACAGTGAACATGATCATTACTTAGAGGGAATCTGATAGGTGACATTAATAAAGAATCACCGTATCTTAGACACGGAAATATAACCGCTTTAATTCCAGGTGCATTGGAACCAATATGATTGTCGTAAACCATTACGATTGTCGTAATGCTATCGTTTTATGGGCAGGTCACGTCACGTGACGTAGCCGCGTATTTCAGCGTTACTCAATGCCATTATGGTTACGATTGCAAAATCGCAATGCTTTTGGATCATTTCCTGTTATATAATATGCTCTATAGCATGTCACTTGCAACAAGCGATCCAACGATAAAATCTATTGTTGGTTATTGGTATTACGTAACATGCATTGGAACAGATTCACGTTTGATCATGAACGGTTAAAGGATCAGCATTCGAACGCAATCCCTTTAAACGTGAAACCTGAAATATCACGGATTTACATGAATGTGATGCTCAGAGTTCGGAGCTTTCCAGAACACATAGGTTTTCATTTCGAACGTCTTTGGAGGGATTGAACGCAGCTATTAAATATGATCCCAAAAAATATAAAGAAAAAAACGGATTCTTTGAAGTGGTTTCCGAAACACCATAGACAACACACGGCTGAGAGATCCGACAAGTGCATGCTTACTAGAATTGCCGTGCACAGATTATAAAGTGGCTCCCCTTGTGAAGTCTAATAAACCCAAACAGCGTAGCTTTCTCGACTTATCGCGATACTGACAGTACCGAATGAAACGGATACGCACGTATGACATCAATACCAACTATTTAACCTAGAAATGGAATGAAAACGTTGAAAGAAAACTTCTGCACTATGTGACTATCACGCCGGATCCAAAAGGTGACTGCTATATATAGAAACTAAATAACTCTACTGGGTTTGACAAAGAAGCAAACCAAATGAAACTCAAGATGTCGGACCATCACAGATGAGTCGGTTTTCTGGAAAACTGAGTTTCGACAAGGGTCACCCAACAAAGGGCAAACGATTGATTAAATTTGGCCGTCCGGTAGGTGGGATGGTCCCCTTTAATCAAGGGTTTTAATTATAGGTTTCGTGTGGGCTTATAAATCATGAATTAACAATAGACAACCCCAGTGGCAGTTTTCCACAAAACAAGCAAACACTTATTGAATGGTCGAGGCGATGGACTGTAATTTCTTTTAAAATAATTCTCAGCTCGATACCAAGACAGTTTAAAAGCCCAATACCAAGATCAATGGGCGTGCTCCAAGACCCAATCCTACTACTAGGACATGTCTAGTATATCCGTGAACAACAAGGATACCAACGACAAAAAAACACAATTCACATTTCGCTAGGACGTTTAAAAATGGAAATATTACATTATTGCTTATGTCAAATAAATAAACAGCAAAGTCCACTTCAGGGAATGGGAAGCCTGTTTCTGGCAGTTTCTATCAACTAGTGTCAGTCTAGTAAGTAGTATCGAAGGCCATTACTTCCTGCCGAGAGGTTGACTGGTTCTGTAATCGAGGTGAGCCTGTGGTTGACACGTGTGTCTATGTTACCTTCTGGGCTAATGAGACAGTTCCCTCCACGCAGAGTTTACGACCTGTAGAGGGCAGCACCGTTTTGGACGTACACATTTAGACAACGTCCACAAACTTTAATGTCAGCGAAATGTCGTGGTTTAAAAATATAGATGGAATATTAAGCGAAATGTAATTGAAAGTTAAATGGAACACGTTGATAGTTTTAGTTTCGGAGGAGGAAAACATCGATAAATGTGATTACAACTATTCACAAGGTTCGTGCAACATGCATACCATAAGGGAACTTATATTAGCATACGAATAGTAGTGTTCGAATACAACACAGTGAACATACATACACAAACACATACACGTGCACATAAACCAATAAATGCACCTTTCTTGAAAGTATTCTGGGAGATGTCCGCGAATGCCCACTGTAACACGTCAACCCTTACATCCGATTGTAAACTATCAAATTGAGCTAAGTCATTATTAGAAATTAGTACAGGTTTCACAAAACGCATGTTTTACAACGTCTTCACAACATAGCATTAATGCGAGTGAACACTTTTCTATTTATATTGTAATTAACGTTTTAAAAGTACAGCTCATTCGAAAGTGTATAATGTTAAACTGCCACAACGCATTCCTTTCAACCTCGTCTTAAGTTCTGGATCTACAGGTTGAAGCAAGCAATAAACTAAACATCATCTCACAATCATATGTCTTTCTGCATGTCTTATTGTGTGCCACAACATGGGTATTGCCTTGGAAAATGACTTAAAATTGCCTGGATATAGCGTCACATATACCGTCAGTACAGATCGATACCCATCACCTCCGTGATATGTAGGTGTCCGATGTTTACATACACCTAGAAAGAATACCAAATTCACAAAATAACCGGTCTGTGTTTCCTCAACCTCTGGCCACTGTCGGATGTAGAATTATTGTGAGTATCTTACCTAGTTCTCTATGGTCCAATCAATATCCTCCAGCCGATGGTCTAGCGATCTCAGTAGCGATCCTGAAAACAATGAATGACATACATGAATGCATACGTCTGACAAACAATTGTAGTAATATTAATAATAGTAACTACCGTGGGTCGTTTTAGAGCAAATAAAAAAAGGTTTTCACTGGCGCCAATGGTTCTATATATATGTAGCTATCTTTACCACACACTACAAAGGTAATAATGAAATGACAAGCTATAATTGGAGTACACATCTATCTGTTGAAAACAACTACAATGTTTGTTTTCCTACACATGTAGCATGTTATGCTAGACATGAAGCAGAAAATAGTTACTAATTATCTGTATGCTTACCGTTTACGCATGCGCAATATAGGAATTTCTCTGCGGTTTCAAATATGCATTTCTTTGAAGCAATCACCAACGATGTATGTATATATATATAGATACACATTATACCTGCACGCACGCATGCGTTCTTTCGTTATAACAGCGGGAGGGAAATATTCGCAATGAGATGATGATAACGCACTTAGTGCTGCTAAAATTATGAACTGTCATTGTTTACAATTGGAGGTGAGATTTATTCCCCGGATCCGGAACTGGACCCAGACTTCCGGTTTATTCATCGGATTCGGACCCAATTCCCGACAAGTCTGGGTCCCGTTCCGGGTCTGGTGAATAGAACCTACCACAATAATTTTTATTATATTTGGATGTTTAGTAAAACGGCAATGTTAAGTAAAACGGCAATGTTTTCAAATTATATTAAATTAACTATTACTTTAAAGTTTGTAGTCTTTAATTTATGTTTATTAACAGAAGTATTTTATTTTAGTTTTTCAATTGATTTATGTTCAATTAAAAATGTGTCCTGTTGAAACGTCTACATGGCATTGTATGCATCTCAAACCCAGGTTATCACGTCCATTCTTGGCTATGTCTTGTCTCGTCTCTCTTTAAATAACGATATTGAATATGATCATCCATAAAGACAAATAGCTATTATCTCAGCCCGCGCTTTTACAAACTATTCCAATCAAATGCATTTTTTCTGTTTCCGTAATCTGTCTATGTCGCGGATCGTTTACAGAACATGCAATCAAAGAGTAAAATGCGCCATTTCAATGATTCTACGCTGGCATCGAAATTAGACTGCCCTTTCAAAATGAAGGAAGTCACCATTCATCATAATCAATTTGATATGTCTGGAGACTTGTATGAAGACGTCAATAGAGGAATCGGTGGAAATCTTGGATTAACGACCCATCATAGCTTCATTTTACTGTACGTTTTGACAATGCATGTACATCTTCATTTAGACTTACCCGGTTAATATTACGTATGAGAACAAGTAAGTCGCCAATAAGCACATTATAGTAGTAATTTTCTTCATTACGTGAGTGAATATTATTTTCCCCCATTTTTATTTTGGCAAATGCGCGTAATTTAATTCCCGCGAATATGTAAATTTTAGCATTTTCGCGAAATTTGCGTCCGCCAAATATAAGTGTTTTACAGTAATACATCAAGTATCAATTTCAAAATACGATTCGGAACATGTTCTGTGCTTTTTGATAATATACATTCACATTGAGATTGCCCTATAAATATAAAAGTCCGGGAGCCCAGCCACTTTTATCGGTCATGTTGAGTACGAAAGGTTTGGGGCATAGAATGGATAGGTTTATGGTTAGGGACACAGAAAAAGTGATTCTTACGTTAGATAAATGTAGACAACCGCCCTGTGGCATTACACCAAATGACACCAAATGTAATTTTAGCGGTCATGGTTGCGTACGAGCTAAAAAGCGTTACTAAGTTGTTTAGTAAGGTTGTCTAATGGAAAAAAAATATCCAATTCTTAAGTTTCCACCGAATGGACTAAGCCACTTAAGAACGGCCTAATTAACGCTAATAATGACTCATATTGGCAATGTTGAGTACGAGGACGAAACTTTCACCAAATATATTTTATGACAACCTGACAACGAATCAGTGATTCTTAAGTTTCAGTTTTGTGGAGAAATCCACTTAAGAACGGGTCAAACTTCAATATTTGTCCTAATATAATGACGTTTCCGGAATGACAAAATCTGCCATACCTCCGCAATCGCTTTAGACATTGTATTGAACATTGGCTGGGCTCCCGGACTATTATGTATAAGAATAAGAATATCAAGTAATTATTAATTTCACGATATGAACCATGTTCTTATGACAGCGGTAATACTCGAGAATCTTCCGATATTTACCGCTGTCCGTCTATGACGGAATGTCCAGTTTCGTGTTGGCGCCCTCTGGTGCCACTACAACTACCATTTTGTCACTAACACAGGGAATAGCTTCATAAGTTTATGATTTGCCGCTTCCTGTTTTGGGCCCTACATTCTTCCGCCCGTTGCAGCTAATATATTATTTTTCTGGTTTTCCGTTAACTTAAGATGTGAATTTTCACCTTACGCATATCCGTATAATTTGAAGTGACACTGCCCCTATCATTGTTCTTAAACAGATTTACTCGCCATTTGTTTGCTGTGACGTCACATCCTACCGGACGTAAGTCTCCAATAGTTATAATAACATCCGCAATGCCTCCAATTCACGTAACCATATAATTCTAAGTGAGCGGCTCTAGACCCGAATTAAAAAAGAAAGAGAATAATTTCTAAGTGACACTGTACTGACTGACCCCACGCCGTTCTTAACGTGTTTTCTGTGTTTCAAATAAAGTATTCATTTAACTATATATGACTGCAATGTCTATTGACGCTGCGATTCTTACGGAATTCACATAAAGTGCAATGTTCCTTCATTCGACTCTCACGTGTCGAGGTGAGTAATACACATCCGGGATAGCGCTGGAGTACTATTGTAACTCATGTTTAATTTCCGGCGCGAATGCAGTAAACCGACACACCTTTCAGATCAATACGCAAAAGAAAGTAGTCCCTATTAACCGGTCCACTAACGACCGCGCTCATCATTTCAACGATTCTATTGCAATAGCCATACTGGTCATTATCTAAATGTTTTCAGTGTGCCATTTAAACTGTTCTATTTTTTAAAATGAATTTAATGAATCTTTACGTCTCTGAAACAGAAAACAAACACCATTTTCCGTGCACACCAACTACTGCCCACACATTTTGCTTCGTTTTGTGCGTTGGTGCTGGTGCACTTTTTGACGTTAAATTGACACTCGGGGATCTAACTCTTTGATCCGACTCTCATTGAAAAGCTGCATCAGTGTAAAACACGAATGAACTACCCATCGAAATCGGCAAAGCATGAGACCATAATTATATTGGTGATGAAGAGTCGATCCGCTTATACCCTACTCGGAACGAGAAAACATAATATTATGTTTTGTTTCCACGTCAATATCTGCAACTTAACAACATCAATGCAAGCCGAACGATGCTTTGAAGGATATGTGCTCAACACAGAACTAGTCTTATTCCACGTTATCGCCAAGACGCTCGATCATGTTGGATTCACGTTAGAACACAATAGGCACGAGTGTGGGTCCACTGCGTTCATATTAATATTTACCCCACATTTTGCATCTGTAACTTGCTTGCTCGACCGTTGTATCATCGCATCCGCACTGCTACAACCACGGTATAAACTCACATCTTGCAGGCATGTGTGTCCGGGTATGTTTGCGGGCTTTCACTGCGGGCTTTCTTTTTCATTGATCAAAAGTAAACTATGTTTGGTACACTTATTTGTTCATGGACGGTTGTGTAAGGCATTTGATGACGAACAGTTTTGTTCGAGGCATTGGATAATGAGATGATAATGCTTGACGCATTTGATGGCGAACAGTTTTGTTTGAAGCCTTTCATGATCAGCGATTCGTACACCTGACTGTTTCATTCACTCTACTGTATGTTACATAGACCGTATAATACATTAATCTAGAGATAAATACATACATAAATAAATAGTACATTTGTAAAGCGCATGGCTCCATGTTAATGTATTCTCGAAGCGCTATTGCCGCGGTCAAAGGATCAATCGTAAGCTAAATGTCAGTACACACTGAATGTTGCCTGAAGGTGGATCATTTTAAAAATTAACATGCAGAGACTAGTGACATCAATGTACTTACGACATCACTGTCTCTGTATTGCTTAACTACAACAGCGCCATTAATACATGCCATATTAATACGTATCCTTTAACTATACATAGTCACTATGGATGCTCTCAACAGACATAACAAAGCTCACACCGTGTAGAACTGAATGAATCAGAGTCGGCGCAACGGTAACTTCCTTAATAACCGAAGTCTCACGGGAACGAAACCTAGCTGGTGACTGCTGCACTGAGCGCCGTTGTCTAAATTAGTCATATGTGTAGGTAAGGAAATGCTCGCTTCAATTGTTGAAGCCATTTGCTACTGGGGACGGCTAATGTCAAGATTGCGTGAGCATTACAGCACGTTGCGAGAGCATTACAGGGTCTTTCCGTCGCTAGTCGATGTCTCAAGTCGTGTTACGAGTATCATGCCAATGGAACGGGTTATATCCGGTGATCTTGTGTTAATTGCAAAGAAAGATTAGTCCAGACCGTGGTCAAATGAGATCAAGTTCAGGTTTATGGAAATGCTGACCGACTTTCAACTGTTCACGATCTTCGACATGGGTTACATGATCTTATTGTTTGTGTATATATATGTGCGTGTGGGAAATTGCCACTTGACGTATATGATTGCATACGTGTAGCTGGTAATTCGTGGAAATAATACCCGATACCCCTGTTATGGTGAAAATGATTGCTCGTTCCGTCTAAATAGTTAAGCACATGCGATCTAAGTTTATATACGCACGTATCATGCAGCCCTATTACATGTTAAAATCATACAATTATGAATTAAATCGACGTGTTTTAAGTGAACTTTATATGCAAACGATGCATTCAATGTCCGAACGTACTTCATAAAGACAGGATCCTGTTCCGCAGAAGGAACGTATCGCTACGAGAGTCGTAGCTTATCTACGTGTATGGAGTTACGACTCTCGTAGGGCTACGATTGCCCTGCGGTTCGAGGAATATGACACCGGTACTCTTTTACTCCTAGCTCTGCACAGGACAGCCGAGAAGCATCACGTTAGAAAATCTATACTCTTTAATCTGTTTTGCATTGTGATGGGATGTTTAAAAACTAGATGTGACAGATACACTCATGGAAAAAAACGTAACTGTCGGTATTATCTCCATTTACTGTCGCATCTGAAATATTCACGGAACATAATCGACAAGACAAACAATAGGGCGACGCCACAGAATATTCTGAAGGATCAGTCTATGCCATCTGGGTCCATTATAGTATTTCTGTTCGGCATCATGCAACTATAGATTCTTCCCAGTTCTTTCAAAAGATGTAACGGCAGTCCTAATTGGTCGAAATGGTGACACAATTCGCGTAATAGTGTATACAGATTCAATAAACTCATTGACACGTTGCCCTCTTAGTTAGATTATTTAACTGAATGAAAAACCTTCAGAATGTCTTGCATTATCATGCAATTGAATACTTAACGATGTCATTTTAAAATTTCTATTAAGTTAACCAATAGTTTTTTTACGATCAAATTACGTGGGAGTAACTATGCTAGTGAAGATTATGTGATCGATATAATCGAATTTGCAAGACAAAGAACACTTCAACATGAAACAGAAGCAAGTCTCACACACACACTGGATGACGAAACAGAATAGATTTTACTTCACTTCCGGAAGATGCTGTAATGCTGTAATTCCGGAAGATGCTGTAATGTAGGAATCACACGATCAACATACAGTTTGGAAATACGTCATGAAATGTGGAAAGTGTCACAGAAAAATGTTTAGGTTCCCTGTTCCAGGATCCTAACAAAATCCTATCAGGATCCTAACAAAATCCTATCAGGATCCTAACAAAACCCAATCAGGACTATGGCATGCCACCTAACACGGATGTTCAATAATAAACCAGGACACCCGGGGTGATAGTGTCCTGCCAGGGTCCTGTTAGAATTTTGTTAGGATCCTGGAAGAGAACACCTAACTGTTCTTTCTGCGTGTAACTCCTAGGCTAGTTCCACACTCAGTGATGTGACGGTTTGATGGACAAACTTTGTCATTTTCTAAGACTGTTGACACTATTTCCAATTGCGAAATAGATAATATCCAGTCTTGAAAGAGGGTATCCTTAGTTAAAAATAACATCTCATTTAAGTGATTTCGAGATGTAGGTATTTAAATATTAATGCACACCGAACATGGTTGCGTTTCTGAATGGTTGCAACTCCAGTACTCATCGATTGACTCCAACGTTCGCGAACAACGACGTACTGCTAGAAGCCTAAAGATGCGTTTTCGCGATCGATGCGGGTTTTCCGTGTACGGAAATGCCCAAGAGAAGGTAAGAGAACGGCACCGAGACTACATCGTACCATTTTTAGAGAAGTTGAAATCAATGCTTTGGAATACTCCTTTGTCTAGAAATAGCCGTGGGCATAAGCTCGCCGATTCTGGAAAACAAACCCCAAATTATTATCAAAGTGGACATATTCTCTAGACGGTGTCCATTCTTTGGAGTTCTGCAGACGCCGTCTTTGTATAATGTTGACGTAAGGAAAATACAGTGTTTGCAAATATTATTCAATATTTGACTTGATGTTGAATAACCGCCTGTAAATACACTTGATGTTCAACTAGTCTTGATAACAAAATACACACAATTCAAATTAAAATGTGATTACTCTTATCATAGGCGAAGTGACGATAGTCACGTGATTAAAGAATAACTTTGCAAGGTAGATATAATAATAATAGAAATAATAATAATAATAATAATAAGTCCATTTGTAATGCGCCAACTTCCACTCACCTAGTGATTGCTCATAACTCTACAAAACAACGTTATTGATAGTATTTTGTGAATAGATAGGTTTTGAGGCCTGATATGAAAGCTGATAGTGAAGGAGATAGCTTTATCTGTAGAGGTAGCTGATTCCACAGACAGGCAGCAGTGAATTAAAAAGATCTTTGTCCAAAAGACTTCAGCTTTGGTACAGGGGTAACAAGTTCCAGCTTGTCGTTTGAGCGCAGGTTCCTGACTGAAGGATACTTGTATGTCAGCTCTGACACGTAGGCAGGGTTTGTTCCATTGTAGCAGCGATAGATGATGGTTAATATATTAAACTCTAGTCTAGCCTCAATAGTCATGGAGTTGATAGGGAGAGTAAGTATACATCTAACTACAATAACTATTTACATTTATCAATCTTCATAGTATGTAAAATTGATAATGTATTAACATCAGTCAGTCTTAAAGACGGTTACGGTAATATTCTTACAATTATTAATTATGTAGTATAAATTGCCAATCATGCGATGTTAATAAATAATCTATTTAAAAATAAATCCGATATAATACCGATCTACACCAGTTTTGATTTTAAATTCAACTAATTGAAATATAAAGGTTCCTAATATTAAAATTTAGCATCCCACGATACGTCCACCATATACAAACTTAACTATCCATGTGCAAGGCATGTAGATATATCGTTTATTAGCAAATTATTTTCAGCCATAGCTATTCAAACAAAAAATAGCTTTGCATACTATATGTGTATACATCCACGTATTATTGTTAATCAAAATTCCACTTCTCACAGCTGTTTTCCCAATTTCATTTCTAATGCACTTAAAACAACGGATTCTATTTTTGACAGCATGTCGAGGTTCATAGGATCATATCCCCGCCACAATTGGAATTACCCACTGGCCATAATTATATGGAAGCATTCCCTGCCAGCAACAGAAACACGTATCACTGTTCACAATGTAAACATACATCGACGCTATTCTCTAGTTTTCCCTTTTGGCCACTCTTGACCGTAATACACTCAGGTGATGATAACTGAATGTAATGAAATCATTGTCTGTGATGTATCCTAAACATAGCCCTTAATTCCATTCAAGCCTATCGGGTACCTCGTCGCCAGGTCACATGATACACCCTGGCCCCACTAATATGGTTATATGCACGAGATAGGTGATTGTACACTAAGTTCATACGTACAATACCCCCCCCCCCCCACCTCTCCATGGGAGAGAATCCAACGCTGATCACGTTCTTAGACCATCCGCTAATAATTTACTTGTTAATTATTTGACGTGAAGAATAATTGTGACATTTTTTGTCAATCTCGAATGGTGTAAATAAATAATTTGGGTTTGTCGATGTTGACTTTGTTCTTATTAAACAATAATAGGATACGATGGAAATGGATGCTATTGCCATGTAAACACACTATTGTCATGATAATAAGCTACACAAGTGTATGGCAGTGCCTGCGCCAATGCTCCAGTACTTAACGAGTAACGGATGCTTTGGAAAATACAAGTTATTTTATTCGGGTAACCTGTGGATGCAATTATGAAATGTATTGTTGAAACGAAAAAAAATATTTTTAAAATCCACACAAAAAAAATCCGTGTATGTTACCCCACACCCGCCATGAATAGATCACATGAAATAGGAACCTCTAAAGTACAGAGCGGCATTGGCATCACGTGGCAATTTTGGGATGCATGGGATTGAGCTCTAATCATAGTAACTTCCGTTTACTTCAAATCATGTCAACTGGAATTGACCGTAATATTGACAGCTCGACGGAAGGGATTGAAACACAACGTGACACGGGACTGGACCCAGTACTTTAACCAGTTTACTATCCTGACCACCGTCTCAGTACACTTGTCCGAAATGAAGATCGACTTTTTAAAGAAGCACACACTCAAAAAGGCAGTAACTTCCACAGTTATTGACTATGCTCCTGGTGTATTCCAAGTCCTAAATAACACAGCTTTTACAGTAATACTGACGTCTTAAGTATATGCTCAATATTTAAATGAAGACCTAATTGTAAAAGAATCCATGAATCTCACTTTATAAAATGGATTGTTTTCCGAAATGAAGACCTAATTCCAAAAGAAGCACACACTCCCACAGGCTTTAACTCCCACAGTTATTGACTAATATGCTCCTTTCGTGGCGTGTCCTAACTCCTAAATAACACACACCTTTTCCCTTATAATTACGTCTTAATTATATGCTACATGTTTAAAAGCATGGACATTGCCCTGGTTTTTACTGATTCCAAGACTTGACTGTAACCGCGTTGCATCCGCAATGACTGTCCTGGACGCCTCAGATTTCGGCCCTCTAGCGGAAGCCGGACAATGGACAACACACAATCTGCCATAATTATACACTACTAAGGGTTTACAGAGAAGCTGGTGCAAACAGTTCCTTCCCCCAAAGGGAATGGTGCTGTCTGAGAAACTGGGCTCGGTGTACTAGGAACACTGTAGTAATACAGTTTCGTATAACTGACGGCGACCCAGTCATTTGCGGCGATCGTCTATTTCGGGCAGCGACCTCGTCTTGAAAAGGCAATGTGGGCAATGTGATTGAACGGGTTGAATATAATAATGGTAGAATTGAGCCATGGGCAATGCTGGACACTTGGTGGTCAGTACAGGTTATGGGAGTGATCAGTCTAGCGAGAGAGAGAGAGACAGAGAGAGAGAGAGATATCACAATGAATACTCAAAGCTGAAAATCCTAGTATAAACCTGACAGCATATAGCATCATAAGAACCCACACCCTTCGAGAGAGAGAGAGATAGAGAGAGAGAGAGAGAGAGAGAGAGAGAGAGAGAGAGAGAGAGAGAAAATAGCTCTTAATAAATACTGCTTAAAATGTTATTACGGCGCCAATAATATATCCCATGCTTTCTTTAGCTTTCAATATTACACATACCCCGGTATCATATTTGCTTTTATTTACATATTTGTATTTCTCGGAAATTGATTCTTGGATGTCCAGGCAATTGATACAATGCAATTTCCGACAACTGAATAATATTCTCTTTTCAATCATTAAATATGAATATTTAGTAACATGTGTTCTTTATTGACAGAGGAAACCCCCTTCAAATTACTAATTACAATCTTTGATAAATGGACATTAGGTAACGAAACTCGCTTCGTATTCTATCTTCTTAATATCATAATGTCAGTACAGTGTCAATTGTCTCACCCCTTTCCTACATATTTAAGATTAACTCCCACACGGCGTATTTGTGAATATATGTCAATTGAATTATATTATATAATGATCATTTAGCTCGCATTATTGGGGTGTTTCTATTTACAATGTAATTAGTATCAGACAATGGATATGTGCCACATTAGACGAGCATAATACAATGGGTTTCATAATATTTAGCTTAGAATCTATTCAGTCGAGTGAAATTCAAGGTCTTTAAGCCGAATGAGTAATCTATGCTTTCCCAAAGCATAGTGTATGTATCATATCGTTAGGATTCTAGCTGATCATCATCATCATCATCATCATCATCTTCATCATCACTTACGATAACACGTGTAATTATTCCTCAAAACATTATGATGGGTAATGCTATCCCTGCTGAAGGCACACGAAGCCATACGGTGCAATGATTGGTATTTTTTCATTATTTCATTATTTCTTAATATGTATAGTATATGAAGCTTAATTGGTACCAGTGGTCATGACAGATTATTTTGACCGTGTTCAATTATTATAGTTATCCCCCTTAGTCTATTAGACTATAGACAATTGAGATAGTACAGTACATTACCGACTGGTTTTGCCGGATGTTAACTGCAAAGGAATTGTATCTATCCTACAGTAGTGAAAATATATTTGGAGGTACAAAAGCGGTTGCATGTATCGTAAGTTCATGTACTTTGCATTTTTCGGTCCAAAACGACAACTTAATATGTGATTCTATGCCTCTAAACATAGTTCATACGACATTTACGTGGTACACTCTGTCGGTGAAACGTATAGCTGCAATGTAGCAGGGTGTATATGTTAGCGACAATAAGGATAATCCAGTAATGACGTTATAATTAGTAACTAGGTAAATGCAAATTATACGTTATCCAGATCTATGATCATGAATATCCTTTGTCAAATCGTGTGGATAAACATTAAACCACCAGAATCAGTAAGACAGACAGCTATGTCATTGTATAGCGGTTTGGAATCATTAGAACTGCAGTTAAAATAGAACAAGATTTAATGAGTTAGCAAACAGGAAGAAGGTTTCAACCCAGAAAAAAATACCAACTTCAAGAGACAAGGTAATTAGCGAGGTGAAGTCAGAATAAACTAAATGATGTTTGGTTTGTGTCCAAACAAAATAAAGCCAAACATGGAAATCTAAATGAATACTATCCTTAATCCTCTAGAATGCAGGGATAGTCTCCAAAATATACACTAATGAAGACGAAGCACATGGAAGAGTAGTGATTGAGTGCGATTTAACCTGGATTAGGCACAGGCACTATTTGGGGCATCTCCTGTTGCCTTCGGCATGGAGAGGGTTACAGTGAATTTTTAAATCAGAACATATAAGTCTCATCCTGATGAAAATACAGTACAGCAATAACAGTTTATTTTCATTTACGGATGTCAATTCAATCTAGTTACTTAATGCATGCATGTCCTTCAAGATTTGAGGAAGGACATTGCATCACAGGCGTCGTCTTCCCGGAAACACGACCATAATAGTAGCAATATACTAGAAATAGCTTCCCACTACCAACATTTTAATAAAGACAACATCGCATTCACACATAGAGCCGTGCTGTGACCGATATATATATATATATATATATATATATATTAAACAATTAAACACTAGAGACACGTCCCAAACCCAGACGGTTTTTTACAATTTGTGATTCGTCTGATATAAATTTACAATCATCAAGCACTCGGTCAACAAATCTGCAGACTACTTGACATTACAGGATCGAAATATCTTCCAAATTAATCCCCACTCTATGTAACAGTTCTTCAAAATTATCACTCTTCGCAATTTTGGTTTTGCAATCTGAGCACGGTCTTCATATTTACCGACGCCTTGTAACTTGGAGTTTATACCGGACGTGGCTAGACCTCTTCTTAACCTCTGCTCATACACCAAAACTCGTTATAACGCATTACTGTGTAGCTTGTCAGCGTTGAGATGGTCAGAGACGAACGGGCAAAGACTCAAACTTAATCCACTTGTGGACAATAATTTTCTCGCGGATCATAGTCATTCTCTTAACTATGAATGACCCTGGCCCCACCGAACACGCTGGCTCTACAATGTTCCAAACACTGGAGTTCAGACAAATGTAAGTTATGTCTATATGGTTAGACGAATAATATGAATGATGTTTAATTCAAGACGGGTTTCTACGCCATTAATGTTTAGAACTAAGTATTGTTCCGATTATCTGTTCTATATAATATAGATTCGACTTAAATAGGGTCTACAGGATATAGAACCAATACGTTCGTCAAGGAAAACAATACAGTTAATATTACATCAACATTAGTTTTCGTATTTACCGAACATAGAATATGTGTGTGTGTGTGTATGTGTGTGTGTGTGTGTGTGTGTGTGTGTGTGCGAGATATATTGTGTGTGTGTGTGTGTGTGTGTGATATATATATATATATATATATATATATATATATATATATATATATAGAGAGAGAGAGAGAGAGAGAGAGAGAGAG
>JAUTBT010034799.1:0-18228 GCA_032361225.1 Lepetodrilus schrolli
AGAGAGAGAGAGAGAGAGAGAGAGAGAGAGAGAGAGAGAGAGAGAGAGAGAGAGAGAGAGAGAGAGAGAGACGCAGAGAGACATATATATATATAATACAGAGAGAGAAAGAAAGAGGGAGAGAAAGAGAACGAGTGAGAGAGAGAGACAGGGAGATATAGACGCAGAGAGAGATAGAGACACAGAGAGAGACATATATATATATATATATATATATATATATATATATAATAGAGAGAGAAAGAAAGAGAGGGGAGAGAGAGAACGAGAGAGAGAACGAGAGAGAGAACGAGAGAGAGAAGAGAGGAGAGAGACATATACTAGTATATATACATATTAGAGAGAGATAGAGAGAAAGAAAGAGAGAGAGGGAGAGAGAGAACAAGAGAGAGACAGATCGAGAGAGAGACAGAGCGAGAGAGAGGGAGAGAAAGAGAGAGAAAGAAAGAGAGAGAGAGAGAGAGAACGAGAGAGAAAGAGAAAGAGAGAGAGAGAACTAGAGAGTATGACTTAACACAACGTTATTACTGTACATCTACACCCAGGGTACTACTCAATGCTGTATGTGGATCACTCCAGGTTACTTTTGTGAGAACACTGTTCATACAGATCGTCATTAGATACATGCAGAGATGGTGATCGAACTGCGTACTGGCAGCTTCTTATTATACTGAACAAACGCTATTAAACATATATTGTACTCAATCTATAGGAATGACGGTCTTTCTGAATACTCAGCGGTAAGTAAAATAGGGAATAATATGGAGATTGGTATTATTAATAGCAAATGCAGTTTGAATTTAAGATCGTCATTGTAACTACAGGCTCATCAACAGTTTCCACATTCAGAAGTACGAGAACTCAATGATGCCATATATTTTTATAACATGACAAAACCCCATTATTGTTCTTTTTAAAAGGTGTCACATGATCAAAGTTAATTTCAAATAACATGGTGGTGTGAAACTATATATAGCGAGATAAAAATAAATAAATAAAAAATGAAATATGAAAATATTGAAAACCAGTTGGGCATGCGGAAAATGTAGCTTGTTGCCCAATATACTTGTGTAGACAAATCAAATGTACATATTTTCATGTAATTACGTTTGACCATAAAATTTGTCACAAACTATGATTGCATGCCTTTAAGGTCAGTAGTTACAGAGGGCGTAAGACATAGATACAAATGTCGTATGATAGTAATGTGTTTTCAGTCATGTTGGCAGTGAACGGTTCGTTCAATTATTTACGCATCTTTGCTCCTTATAATAACTACATACATGTACTTACTTCAACCATGCAGTCCGTCGTGGCGAAACTATTGGTTAGAGAAGCCAAGAAAATGTTACACAGATATATATGTTATTAACCCAATCATTGGGTTCCACATTGGGACTAAAATATATGTGACACAATGATACGCTTTTAAGCCTCACCATCGTCTGTAAACGACGGGATATAGTACTCAACTCCAGCATGAAATAAAATACTTGCAGGGACCGTTGCGGCATTAGCTGTGGGAGGTGTGTCGGTGTATGCCGACGTTGATTGGTTCTGATAACCATCTTCGTGGAGAAACAGGTTTTGCCACTATTCCGCATTACCAGTTTCGAAGACGGTTACCAACGAAAACGGCACAATAGAAATGCTCTTCCGCAGTTAAAAGACCATGAAGTTCCCACGGGTACTACATTTATCAATAGTAGATTGGACTGGTACCCCGTGTGGTACACATTATGAACCGCCACACGGGTCAATTACGCTAAAACACAAACCATCAATAATCCCGGGACACGTACAATGAATCCTCATCGTGTTTCGTTAGCGCATTAATCTTGACTGATGCCAAGGATGTGGCTTTAAAAAAATATTATCTTGAGCGACAACAGAAGAATCTCCATGGGTGGCGACAGGGCGGATTACACGCTGGCAAGTTGTCACCGTCAAGGCTATACTGTACAAAACGGCGTAACTCAAAGGTAACATTAACTCCAGCTTGTGTCATTGACTACGCCATTGCTAAGTTTTGAGTTAAGGCTACCTTGGAGTAACGCCGTTTTGTACAGGAGATCCCAGGGGCCATGTTCCCGAAGATATCGTATCCGTAACGACATTGTTTTATTAAGTCTCCCTTAAGGAACATTTGATGATTCCGAAAGAGTCAAATTTATCTCCACGAAGGCTTAACGATGTCGTTACGTATACGATAGCTTCGGGAACATTCTGTACGAAACTACGTAACTCTAAGGTAACCTTAACATCAACCTTGGCCATAGACTACGCCATTGCTATTGTTGGACTTAAGGTTACATTAGAGTTATGCCGTTTTGTACAGGAGGGCCCTGGAGAAAGATTTTATGATCATGAAATTCAAATTTACGTCCACGATGGGTTTACGATGTCGTTACGTATACGATAGCTTTAGGAACATGGCCACTGTTCTGTTGAAAGCTCAGTAGTTGGTTTGTTTTGTAAACACTTCTCCGCGTGTAATGTGATACATTCCATTTGCTTCATCCATGCAATGTAAAGACATGCCGATTACCTCCCCACACGTATTGTACTTCAAGTTTTAATATCAATTTACGGGACTAGGATGTTGTTGGTGTATTAAGCAGCAGATGATCCGGTTACAATGGAGATATCAAAGCGCAGTTATTAACGTCGTTAGGATGCACACTATGCTGCATTACAAAGAAGACCAGGAAATTTGTTTTCGCGACAGGCCCGTGGAACAATGTGTGTCTGTTTGGGCAAGAACATGTCTGTGTAAATTACAACAGCGCGATATAATTGATACAACAATTAGAAGAACATTTAGTTATTTTTTTAGTTTGGGGCTTAGAGTCGACTTTAAAGATTAAATGTGATTTGCGGCAGGAGCAAATATATTACAGCAGTAACAATGCATGAGAACACATGCGTGGTGACTGTGCTGGAGAAATCGCCTTCTATTATAACGGTTTAGGTGTCTGATGCCTTGACGATGTGATGACTCGTGCCTGGGGATGTAGCTATAGAGTTTCGGTACCCGGTATAATATGTGAACGAATTTAAGCGTAAATTTAATCCTGTAATACTATTGTGATTGCACAGGAAACGTAACTTCTACGGACTCTGATCCTGGATCCCCGGGTGTTCGAACTAGTATCTACCGCTAAAATCTACCTTTTTTTACGTCGTATAAATAGTACTGTAATTGTAGCACGTATACACAGCGTCGCCTGAAAACAATAGTGTTCCAAGTCCAAAGACAAATTCCCAAACAGATCGTGTTCTCTAACGGTTCCGTTGTGGTCACCATTACCGTTAGCTTATTGGCATCAGTAATGGTAATGATTGTTCATGAAATTAGTTCGCAAATTTTGACGTCTAGTAGTATTACTGATAGTAGGCAAGGTTAGGAAATATTTACACACACAACACACACAACACACACAACACACACACAACACACACACACACACAACACACACAACACACACAACACACACAACACACACACAACACACACACAACACACACACACAACACACACAGCACACAATTGTACTCGTCATTGCCTTGTACATAAACGTTGTACTCGTCTGTACTCGTCATTGCCTTGTACATAAACGTTGTACTCGTCTGTACTCGTCATTGCCTTGTACATACACGTTGTACTCGTCATTGCCTTGGATTGTGAATTGATTACTGGACGCCCCTAGGTCCTTTTCTTTAATTTAAATAATATCTATTGTTGTACCGCATAATTGGCGATGTAATGCATGTCACGGTTGATGTCAACATTGTTATCGACATAAATTGTTGTCAGCGAACTGAATAATGAATCACGTAGAAGCAATCGTGTCGTATACATCATACTTTAAAATAATAAATATTCATAACTTTTCACTCCATGTCATTTGTCTCTTCTCTGGACTAGTGAAGACTAGTCAATATAGTAGACGTGTAATGTTAATACGTGGATGGTTATATATGGTTATATATATTATACCAATATTATGTTATTGTTTATCTGTCATGTTGAGTCTCGTGCTTATATTATGCATTAACTATCCCATTATATAGCAAATTGTTTATCGTATCGGCAATGTTGCATCTTATGATATACAGTTATGTATTAAATATAATCCATCTCTCTCTATTCTCGGCGAGGTTAAATTATTGAGCAAAGACTTTATTACAATAGCATGGTTGTGTTTTTACCCTGATCTATCATTCAATAACGGTCTGCATCATTGCATTTAGCAGACTCCGTGAGAAAGATCGGAATTAGTATAGTCGATATTCGCAGGCGTATAAAATGAAGCCACCAGCGAGAGCCAGTCAGTTGTGTGGAGTCGAATGAAATACGCCCGTCGTCGTCCCAATTGGCGATCACTGTACACGAAGTGTTCCGATTGATAGTTGTACACCTGCAGCATATGCATACCATCTTCTTATCGGAGGTTTATGGCACGGAAACTAACGCAATCTTCCGAATGTATATGCTCTGAAATTGGAAGGAGTTTGAGCGTACTATGATTTTTATTATAAGTATATTGTTGTGATGTATACATACGGACTATAAGAGGGATATTTAACCCACCGGAGTCACCGGGAGCCAGGTAAGAAACCTCATATGTTCTTTGATCTATATTATTATTAGTATGAGATGTATGTTAACGAATTAATATAGGCCTAAAAACGGAGTAGGTCTATAATATGTATTGTGTAAGCACGAACGAGATATCGAGATTTCATCGTCGTCATTCGGAATGTCCAGGTATGACATATATATCTTGTAGTAGACACAATGAATGAATACATGAATGAGTGAGTGAATGAATGAAGGAATGATCTTCATTATCTCCACGAATATCGGAGATTAGATATACATATTTTAGTAGACTCAAAAGCACTTTACAAGTCTATTATTATTATTATTATTATGATTATTATTATTATAGACAGTCTGTTTGGTATACAAATACATTGTACGAAACACAAGATTTCAAAACTGTATCTTATCTTATCTTATCGCATCGCATCGTGTCCTAACATTGGTTTATTTTACATTAAATACTAGATGAACATATCAGTAACGACCGAAATATCATTAATATTCACAGCCTAATACAAGACTACCAGGGCGTACATGCAGACGGGAGCCTACTAACTGATATTAGCAGCTAGTCTTATCTTATCTAAACTGCTTCTCGTTTAAGTGAAGTGTCTATATTCACATTGGAAAAAAAGTACAACCAGCGTGCTCACAACATGACACATGTGTCGAACATTCATGATGAAAAAACATGAATATTCGCGTTTAACGCTTAGTTACACATAAACATAAACGTTTTGCATATCATTATACTGATTGTATTTTCTATTGAAATCGTTTAGTTATTATGTGCTGAAGTGGTGTTAAGCACCATT
Source organism: Lepetodrilus schrolli (assembly GCA_032361225.1). Lineage (NCBI taxonomy): Eukaryota > Metazoa > Mollusca > Gastropoda > Lepetellida > Lepetodrilidae > Lepetodrilus > Lepetodrilus schrolli. The sequence continues at coordinate 5,425 of JAUTBT010034799.1, forward strand.
TACTACAACCACCACCACCACCACTGTCACATATCTGGTGTCGTACCTATCAGTTGTAGCGACGTATTTCTTAAGGCAAGCTACGCTATCAGATTTAGCTTGACAAAGTTGACTGATAACTATAATTTTATGGTGTGAACGCGCCTTATACGTCTGCCATGTGAAGTATTTTATTACAGATACAGTACGTATGCTTTATTAGAAAAGGATCATACACACTATCAAATTTTACGAAATACAATGCGTTTCACGAAATGGTCGTACTGTAGCCCTTGTCAAAGAGGTTTCGTGACATTTGTTTTCGATTAGAAAAAAAAATTAACAAATCATAAAAAAATCGAAAACTTTGCGACGAAACATCTTTGATAAAGACGAGGTCGTACTGTATCCAGGGCGTATATCGGGTCCTGCGCCATGTTTTTTTCATAGCAGGAAATGACGTAAACCTCAATTAACGACCGGAATACCGGTACGACCCTTTCGTGAAACGCAGTCCAAGCCCCTATTCCGCAGAACTATCGTAGCGTTACGAGAGTCGTATAGCTTCACGTTAAGGTATGGGAGTTACGACTCTCGTAGAGCTACGATCGTTTTATGGAACGGGCTCCTGAATCATAATACACGCTGTCACATAAACATACATTTCTGCCAATAGTAATTATGAAAGTTAATTACTTTTCTTTCCACATACTGCATACATAATGGCATAATGTGTAACAATGAATGAACATATAAAATAATATCTATGAATGTAGCATCAGTAGTATTATTCTCAGCTTTTAGAAGAGTGTAATTATTGATGCCTGTTCTTTAAGCTCGCTGGTTGACTCTTCCTTTGCGTTAACAAGATGGTAAACATCCCTCTTCAAATGAAACCTGTTTTATCTAGACATCGAACACACCTTTCACTATGTAAATTAGAATTTCAACGAGTTGTCATCGAAACCCTAACGTGTATTGTGTATTGTGTATTGTTAGTGCAGAGAGAGAAAGATATATATATATATATTTTACATATTTTTATGGTCAGTAAAAGCTTTCCTTTTAAGTAAGCAACGACGTTAAATCTTCTTTCATCTATTCGTGTTTTTTTATATAGTTTATTTAGTACGTACGGCAGTGGGCTCGTATTTCTGTAAACTACTAATATGAATTTGTCAGCAACGCTTTGCGTTCGTATGATGTATCTATAAAACAAAATCCACGTCGATTCATCCATTGCCAACAACGACACACTGTCAATGTACATATTAAGCCCTATCATGTATCGCCTGTATGACCCTGAAGTGAAGAACAAACATTATCCATCTATATCTGAGTATCCACAACAAACCACGGGCTATGAGTCAGGGAATAACATTCTCGCAAAGTCAGAATAGACGTAGTTAACTGTAAACATGCGTTGAATCTTTATGCTGAATCGGCTCTTGTTATCTCTATTTGTTTATGCCCAACGCAATCGCAAAATATGGTTCACTTTCCGTTTGAAACAAAAAGCATGAGATAAAAGAAGATAAGGTGAGATAATAACAATAATATAATAAACGTAATTTAAATAGCGCCTAATATCCGGCTAGTAGCCGCTCACTTGTACTGTACAGTCAAGGACATGGTGTTTTATTACCCAGAAGGGAATTCTTTTTTACATCACGGAGATAGCACTCATACATTAAAAAAAAACTATGACATAAAAACAACGAGACAGAACATTACATATAAACCAATAAAAGGCAGTTAAATACTGTAGAGTATAGAGTGACTGTAATAGAAAATCTAAGGAGACCACTAAAACACTGTAACACGTGTAAAGAGGCGTTAACAAGAGCACGAATACTGAATCCACTATAGATCATAAGAAGACAATAGTATGCACAATGAGTTAACAATGATGTTAAAAAGCAATGCTAGCTGGAATACAAATAAAACAATTGATATCCTTTTGATTTACGATTCGGCACACCGTACTTTCAACCTGGTGGTAGGAGTTCATAACATGAATATAAAAAAGTGATCTGGGTTGTCTAAAATCATATTGGCTAGTAATACTAGTTTGTTCAAGGAGCGGGTGGTAGCGCAGTGGTAGAACGTTAAAATCCAGCCCCGGGGGCCCGGCATCAATGTTGGCGAAAGTTAGCTTTCTGACGCGATAGAATAGGATGCGATGTCTGTAGAGTGGCAATGCAGTTATCATCCTTGGTCTTGTCAGTACCAGACGATGCTCACAGGTTTACTGCAACATTCAGCGCTACGCATCTTGCGGGTTGTCTCCTGCCCTAAACTGACAAGCCGTGATATAAGTGAAAGAATCTTGAAAGTGGCTCTAAACCCCAATACAAAAAATATGTCCAAATTTTCAACTCTAAACCCATGTTGCCCCCACCCCCAATTAGTTTAACATTTTCTCCAGTTTATTCGTATTTTAAAGCGAAAGACCACCACACCAACATTTAACAGAAAATATTATAAAAATGATTGAATGCAACCCTTGTAATGTAAATACATACTTGTAGGATCAATATGAAGAGATCTAAGTATCCTGAGAAAGTGTATACAGCATCGAAATGATCTGTTTTCATGTTCGTTTAGACGGACATTGTATACAGCTGCATATTCAGAATAATGTACCTAGACCGAAATACATTTCATATCACTCACGTCAATATCGACATTTCCAGTAAGTTGTGTATGATGAAAATCTCATTAAGATAACGCAAATCTGTTTGAAGGCTAGTGGGCTTTTCGCAGTGGGGTCTGCAAAGAGAAAGAAAGGACCTATGTTATACAGCAAATGGCGTCAGTATCAGAAATAGGGTACCTTTCAGTATTGTCACGTCTCATCAGTCGGACTATATCGGGGATGGAGTTCTTATAAGACACGGGGAAGCCTTTGGACACTCGGGTAAATATTGGCGGACTTGGCCAATTCTACTTTCATCTGGGTGATAGAAGGTTCCGAATGACGATAAATAGTGACGGTGTTCGTCTAGGATGTGGAGTGTAGATGTGTAGGTGAAGACGAGCTGGCAAACACGAGGCAGCCTTTCATTATTAAACTGCAATACCATAGTTTATCCTAATAATCCATTGATATATCTTATCAACAGTAGATGACTCACGTCGTAGTAATGTCATCGACGTAGTTAGCCCGCCATCATGTAAATGTGGGCAAAACCTTGAGGACGGATATCATTTCATACCAATATGCCCAATCTATTGGCACGTTATTGCCAGTGAACTAATTCTAGAACAGTTATTAAATATAGTGTTGCGCACATGTTGCGTATAAGGCAGCATTATTAAAAAAGTATATCTATTTTTTGAGTCTACAGTTTGGTAGAACAGTTGGACTTCGGAGCCAAGGTTCCAGGTTTAAATCCCGCCCCGGGGGCCCGGCATCAATGTTGGCGTCAGTTACCTTTCTGACGCGAGATTGATAGGATGCGATGTCTGTAGAGAGGCAATGCAGTTATCATCCTTGGTCTTGTCAGTACCAGCCGATGCTCGCAGGTTTACTGCAACATTCAGCGCTACGGATGTTGCGGGTTTCCTCCTGCCCTAAAACTGACAAGTCGTGATATAAGTGAAAGAAAATTGAAAGCGACTCTAAACCCCAATTCAAAAACAAATAAATAAAAAAAGTTTTTTTATGAAAACCTTTAAGTAAGTCCTGAAAGAATTGCTATCTTAACCCCAGAGAAATAATATTCTTATTTCAATAATACTTACTGTGGTTAGTGACATGTATATCGTCTGGTTATCTGCTTGTTATCGCTTCTACAACATCACTAACGTAAATGTAACCAAGAAAAATATATCATGCTGCGATGCAAAACTTGATACAGTAATGGTATTCACCCAATCGAACGTGTAGAGTCAGCGATCTGAATAAGCGACTCTAAACTCCAATTAAAACATAATTTAAAAAAACAACATAACATTCGACATACACAAATTATTCATTTAAAAAGAAATATGACCAGCCTAGCTAGGCTTATTAGACACTATTGCCTACATATGTACGTTAACTGAAATTTCATGTTTGGTTTGTCTACGATTGCTAGATACAGCACACGATCACACTACACAGCAAGGTCATGGAATGGAAACGTATACGTATTGTCAATAATGGTAAGCTGACTGGCATATTACTCAATCCAGATGGTGCTGGATGACAAGCTATGAGAATTACCTATATTAAATACCACATAGATTAAAGTTGTTGAAAAGGATTTTAAAAAAAGGTCCTCGAGTTTCATTATGCGGTACAGGCTGATCGAGTGGCGTGTTTACAAGTACTCGTTAATGCTCGGCACAAAAGCAGTTCGGTCAATTCCAGTGAATAGCTGCCTCACACATGCACCTTGCAATCATTACGCAACGATTTACGTGGTGTTTTGTCAATATTTATATCTAGACAGAAGTAGTTATTCTACATTTCAAAACGGAATAGATTTCTGTATCAGAGTAAACTTTACAGCATACCGTGCGATGCAGCCCCAGGTGTCAAATGAGAAACACATAAATACTATTACATGATGGTGTTCAGTCTATTCTCTAAAATCAGAGGGCAGCTCTCATTAAACACAAGCAGATTGTAACGTACGAAAAAGGAGTCTCTGAGTTTGGATCTTGAGGATGGCCCATGCAAATGCGCAATGTTGACAAATACCTTGTCAGAAACATAACAAGTTGAGTAAAATCCTATGTTATATACAACAATATCAATGCTTTTGTTAAAATGAAGATTTTCTTCCGAGTCCCTTTAATAATGCAACTTGACTACTACTACGGTAACTTCTTAGGTTATATAACGCCAAGGGAGTTGAGAATGAAAGTGAATGCACATTGATCCATTGACAGAGATAATGGTAATGCAAAGTTCTGAGCTTTCTTTTGAGTTTGGATATCATAACTCAACATTACTGTTATTGCTATTATTATTATTATTATTATTTTAATATTATTCTTATGTAATATCCTTCTTCATCTTCTTCTTCTTACTACTACTACTACTACTACTACTACTACTACTACTACTACTACTACTACTACTACTACCTACTACTACTACTACTACTACTAATACTACTAACATAAAATAATAACAACAACACTATGCATACTGTTACTGATAAAAAAGAACAAAAACACCTAAAATATGACTACTACTACTACTACTACTACTACTACTACTACTACTAATACTAATACTAATACTAATACTAATACTAATACTACTATTACTACTACTACTACTACTACTATTACTACTACTACTACTAATAATAATACTAATACTATTACTACTACTACTACTAATACTAATACTAATACTAATACTAATACTACTACCACTACTACTAATACTAATACTAATACTAATACTAATACTAATACTAATACTACTACTGTTACCCAGGAAGCGCTAGGTTATATCCTCAGTGGTAATGTCAGGAGTCTTCATCTGTTCGTATGTGACAAAAATGAAGGAGTTTATGGAGGGAGGGGAACAAAGGCGAGATATATTATTCTGTTGGATGCTACTATTTAGCTTTCATTTTTTAAAATTTGTTTTCAAGATTCAATTTTAGTTATGCATCTTGACAACAATTTATCGCTATCCCAAAAATCATGAGTAAAAATTAAACCCCTAAAATTGTGTCCCTAAAATTATTTTCTGGTCTGCATAACACACACACACGGACGCGTCTATAAGTAATGTGCCCAATTTGTCAATAACAAAGTATCAATACGTAGACAGTTCTAAATCAAACCAGGTTCAGGGGTTACGACACTGTTTATAAATAGGATTTCATCCTCAACTAATAGGGGTTATATGGGGAATTGTTACCAACACTTTGAGTTTATGATGAAATCGTACTAGGAAAAAATAGGATTTCGTAACCTCATATACTCAACAAAGTTAATTAATGGCCAGTAACCTTTTTGGAACATATATATTTAGCCTTATATTAGAATTTCCAACGTCTACAGGCTCCAGGTACTCTTCAAGAACTTGCCCACACATTGGAAGAAGAACAGACCAGATTCCTCAGACATTTCCAAAATTAGGTGGCAACCCTCCCCACAAAATATATTCAGGCCCTTAATTTATTTCGTTGAGTATATATTAAGGACAATTAAATGGATATTGTTAAACAACGCTTTCAGAGAAATGCGGCTAGTCGAAGTATTTGCTTTTTCCGTTTAGATCTATGTACCTGTGTGTATTCTGTTAAAAAATATTTGTAACATTTACTATATTATTCTGTGCATGAAACACCAATATCCAAAGAGTGTGAAGTCGTATAGATAGGCTATCGATTTCTACGAATTATGTCATACATAATGTCATAGTTAAAAAAAAGTAGGCATGTTTCATTCATTGGTGAGATATAGTTTTAAGAAAATGTTGATAGAATGTTGTCACTAAGCGATGCGAAGTATATTATGATTGATTATATGACTTTGCTTGCTGCGACTGGTAAACTTGCATCGTGTAAATTTAACTCTGGTGAATGACTATGATATTAATAATCATTAACATGGATGAAACAATTTAAACAATTAACAGGACAAATAAGAGATACATTTAATGCAATTTTTGAACGATTGAGTGATGTATATTGATGTTGAAAGTTTAGTTCAATTATTTGAAAACAATGTTTTCTTGCAAAACATACTTGGGGAGGGGGGGGGGGGGTGGGGGTTGAGTTTTGGTGTATAAGGTATCTGTAAACACTGTAAAAATCTACTGTTGATTTATAATACAAAAGTAATATCGTAACAATGTTTAATGTGTTCACTCGTTCTCTCTCTCTCTCTCTCTCTCATTCTCTTTCTCTCTCGTTTTCAACTCCCTGGCAAGTATACAACCGTTTGGTAATTGTGAACCTAACATTTATTTGCTGTGAAATAGTAAATACTTGTAACCCTTACAATACATTCATTGTATTACAATTCAGTGAGTTCAATTATTGGAATATCACCAAAGCTTTCATGATTTCATATATATATATATATTTGTTATTCTGATTCCGACCAATAAATAATAATGTTAAATAATTAATATGAAATGAATCCACCATGGAGACTGCCCTTGCTAATAAGGATTGTCAACCCCTTTCTAATACCACTCAATCTTCAATTATATTAGGTATTAGGTGGTTTGATATACCTGTATACTTATGATGTTATATTTTACGCACTTCTGGCATCAAGAATAATGTATTATTTTCAAAATATCAATTTTAAGCACCATTGCACACAAACAATAACACACAAAAAACAGCAATCAATCATTATACAAATCTAGTATCCACCGATAGCATGTGATGCACACTTAAAGCTTTTAAGAAAACGAAATAATCTGAAGAAGATTAATAATCCTTTTTTAGTCAAACATGACAAGTTATAGGAAAATCTTTAGGGTGACAACCAATTTTAGCAATGTTATAATTTGAATTTTCTATACCACAGTGATCTGACGTATTCTGAACGTTTCCAAGTAACTTATGATTTAATAATGTATATTTTATTTAGAAATATTCCTTGTATGTTAGAATTAAACCATGACATATTCGACTAATGCAATTAATGTCATTATGGCATATAACACAAACTTTAAAGGTATCCGGACAAGTTCGGGGGATATCACTTAAGCCAGTAAAGGTCACCAAGATGAAAGTCCGACTATTCTACGATAAGGAAACGCGGTGTGGTCCTAAATCTCCATGGCGCTTTCGTAAAAGTCAGCCTAATGTGAACAGTGTCATGTTCACATGGCAAGTAAAGTCCAGCCAGTCATTTAACGTCAACAAAGAAATGGCAACATTGGTCAAACGAGAATTATTGATATTACGAACGAAATATGGAGTTTCACGGGGGGTTTTTTGGGTCGTATTTGAATGAAACCATGTGTAGTGAATTTTATCAAGGTTTTCTGAGAAGTTGTGAAACATACTAACGCATGAATATTGCAACAACCAGCTATATTTGTATGTTTAGGACATCAAGACGTTATCAAATGAATTCAAGTTCTTGTTATGTAGCAAACAGTGAAATAACTCGATATGTAAATGAAGTCATTGTGTGTGTGTGTGTGTGTGTGTGAGAGAGAGAGATAGAGAGAGATAGAGAGACAGACAGAGAGACAGACAGACAGACAGACAGATGGCTCAAGTGAGAATGTTAAACTGGATGTGCAATAGTACATGTTTGACACGTCCAGCATAAGGGCAACATGTGTCATCGTCAAACATGTCCTCTGTCTGACTGATTAAGCTGGTCGATTAGCTATTGGAAGCGATAACGATCAAAAGGCAGGATAATCCGCTACATGCGCATTCCACGTTGTCACGCACTATACGTTCAAAATGTTGAAATTGTATGTGTTTCATTGTTTTCTCCTTATATTACATCATGTGATTTTTTTATGAGAATAAACTCTGTTCTGTTCTGTTCTGTTCACGCAGACTTCCGTTAACGGCGGCTACTGAAGACGGCCACAGTTTGACAACAACTCCCCAAATAATCTCCACAAATCTCAACAATCCTAATTAAATCAAACAGATACACTTCCCCGTTGGTACTCTAGCATAATATTTTATTGATTTCAATTAATATTTCGTGTTTGCCAGACTTAGAACTCGCATTACTGACCTCGGGGTCACGAGTATATCGCATGCCGCCACAACCAATCGTGAGCCCAAAACTACACGAGTTCTTTTTGGCTTCTGAGAAAGTTTGCCAAACGAAAGCAAAGGATAGTTTTCAATGTTTGGAGACTCCTACCCATGCTGGTCTTATCGCTGACCCCAAGCTGGCTTTCTATTGCAACGTCTTCCCGATATACCAATTATCCCACGTGGTCGCTGCTTTCACTCAGTGGGGATTCGACCCCGGGTGAAGGATTCAGAGAAGTTCTGAGATCCTCTCACAGCGTCTAACCTGACCCCCTGATTTGCAAACGCTACTATAAGATGTCTACTCCATTTGATCTGCTTCAACATTGGCTTTATGTATTTATCTTGTTTTTCAACCAGTGTTGAAAGTGATATTCGACAAGCTGGGCTGTGGATTGTGATATTTGTATATCTACTTGTGTTACAATTATCAGCCGTTCTTGACACTGGATTTAGTATAACTCCTAGTCGTATACACTGTAATATTTACTAGGGTAATAAGGTACACGATTCACTCTGCGACTGAATATCTTGTGAAATGCCATATATACGTATTTACTTATGGAGCACTGTTACACATTTGGTGCAGCTTATTTAATACAATGACGAAGAATTGCACATTATCGTATCCGAAATAAGAAGATCGTGTATCAAATATTACATGTCCACGGCACGTTTAGTTTGTGTACCCCTATTTATAGCATAAAAGAGAGAGTTATTTCTCTCAGGGAATAGGGAGATGACATGTTTAAAGTAATAATTCATGCCTTTTAATATTATTAGTTTTGATGGATGGAATTTTATACGATGGAATTGTCAATTGATTTCATGATACAATTTTTTTTTTATATTGTACGATATATTTTAATCCTAAGGAAATCCCCAACTATTCTACTAATTGTGGAAAATAACCAGAAAGTATAATTGTATAGGTTAATCTTATTTATGACACCGTTTAAATAGTCATGCTAGTTGTGCTGAATAAGACGGAATTGACGTTGGGGCACCTCTTGATCTCAAAATCTGCTACTTAAAATATACCAGTACTTTACAGATTATTTTCACTGAAAATTCCCTTCAAGGTGCGTTTTCATAAGTATTTTTGACCAATTTCCACGCTTAGAAAATTTCACATAAAACTACCACTCTGTACGAGCATCCATACTCGAAACCTTTGCATTGTAGTAACATGAACATATTTTCCTTTAGCATCAAATGCATACTATCACAGATTTTGATTGCCGCAACTGACCAAATACGAGTTGGAAATGCAAAGTATATTCAATTAGCGTACATATCATCGCATTTGTGTCGCAAAAAATGCCTTCCATGTATCAACGGCACAGGGAAATCCCTTGCAAATCGCTACACCAAATAATGCAAATGGCGAATATCTTCGCTGTGAGGAGCTTCTCGCAGCGACGTTGAACAGCAATTTAGTCGCAGCTGAGAAGCTCGATGACAGATATATATATATATATATATATATACTTTGTATTTATTGGATCGATCCAATAAAAAAAATAAAATATTAAAATATTGACAACTAGTGGGACAGAGGAATATGAATCTGAGTGCCTAATATACGTTCAGGTAAAAATATGTTTGACATTAAATACGTAAACAAAACCGTTATTGTATGCCTTTAAGACAAGCGAATTCTCATAGCATTTATAGTGGCACTTTAAAATGTAGCCTACTTGTTCATGTTTGCGTTTTCATCATGTCGTTGTTATTACTGTTTCCAAATGAGAAAATACATCAATGCAGTTATTGTCAAGAATGAAGCACTGAGTATTGTCAATCGGTTGAGACTTCCGGTGTGTCGAGTACATGGTTTAACCATGATTAATATTTTACAATGTTTTACGAAATTTTGTTTAGGTATTCCGGCTAGTTTACACTGTTAATTAACTATGTATGTCAGCCTGTCTGTCTGACTACCTGTCTGTCTGTCATTCCTTGTGGTGGTGGAACAAACTGTCTTTCTCCCAATACTAAGAGTCCATTCTCAGTCAAAGTACGAACATGTTTATAAGTCGACTTACAAGTAAAATAAATGAAAGCTTCGTACAGAAATTAGATATAGCATTGCCTGAATATCTATCCTTCGAAAACTTTCCCTGAAAATATACAAAACGTCGAGGATTTGTTGTGGTAACCAGCCTACGAATTAACCCTGCGTAACTTGTGAGATGAACTAGAGACGTCAACTATCCCTTCAAGGCACATATTGTCCCAATTATTCGCAGGAAATTAATTAAATCATGTAAATAACACATTACGTCAACAAAGACAAAACGTGTTGGTTCCGAGTGGCTTCTACAAACTACCCCACCCCCGGACTCCTCCCCGCCCAGTCCCCTACCCCCCGGGCGCATTGAGAGGCATCCCTGGGGATTAAATGCTACCCCAAGAGCGATTGTGATTGCCTGTGTACTTGCAACATCATTGGTATAGAGTTTGGGTGGTATTAGTGGTGTAATGATGTGGATAATTCAATAGAATTAATTATGGAATAATGAATCAGATAGGTAGAATTATCACTAATGTTCCTACCTGTAGCACAAGTGTTTCATAATGCATATATTCTGTCCTTCAGAGTTTATAACATCCAAATTGTGCCGTCTAGAAATCGGAGTTTGTAACATCCAAATTGCACTTTCTAGGATGTTACGTTATTGATAGATCCATTAGGTTACAACAAGCTATAGATCTGTAGTTAAAAGTTCGTATTTGTTTCTATAAATTACTAAATTATTATTAATATTATTTTTTAAAATTTGAATTTCAATTACAAGCTAATGATGTTCGACTTAGATGTCCTGTTTCACGTAGTCTTTGAGAACATGGCTCAGAGAAAGAACTGCATGTTCGTATTGAATCTCATAGCATTCCTCTTTGACTACTGTTGATAAACTTGTAATACATGAACACATATTAAATAATGACAATGTCAACTCGCTAATTACCTGTGTTCAAAGTGTACATGTTATGAAGTATGTCGTGATACAACGATAACGCCGCTAAGTTTTCCTAACATAGATAACGCAACCATTAAACCACCAATTTCCCTTTCATTTTATATATTTGTTTACATGCTATTCTCTCGATTGCAATCGCCTGTCATTTGGACGTAAATACCAGAATCTCCGTTCGTTTCCTTTCCCGCCCTTAAAACAGAAACGGAAGCGGATTTTTTACAGGGTCTATAATTTGCTGATGAAGATCTCTTCGCCGCGTAAACCTCAAATCAAATCAGCGTCCGGAATGAGCTCCTTATCCATCTCAATAGAATGATGTAATCCAATCTGGCCAAATAAACCCCTTTCGCGTCTGGTCACGTGGGTTATTCCACTGCTGATAATACCCTGCAAGATAAACAGCGAAGATTTAACAGCAGTCTGCGATTACTATGGTTACGTAGTCGGACATTGACTTAATTCTCGCCAAGTTTAAGTTGCCCAGAGAACTCTGACTACCAGTATGTACATACTGTGAGAAGTTTGCTGTTCAAAATGAATGTAATTTTGTTTACTTGATTGTCATTCTTATAATGATATACATCTTCCACAATTAGAAAAGTCAATTAATTAAAACAATGATTTTAACAACTTGTCAAATTTAGAATTTATTATTTTTATTATGGATTGCAATTCTTGTTAGCTTTTGTTTTAACTAGCACACTTAAAAGAGGAACCCCGTATATAACAACGGCCACATACATATGTTTAATAATCGAATTCGTACTTTTTACAATATTATGATATTGACTTTTAGTTAGACAAAGTATTTTAAATTGGAAATTAAGATGATAGATATAACACGAGAATATGTCAAAGTCACAGATGAACACGGTGATTGGTTGAACTAAAGGACAAGGAATGATTGTCAAACTTGGAAAATGTATAGGATGATAGTTTGATAAATAGAAAGTTCAACTAAGACCTTGATGCACAAAATCAATTTGCATTTGTGAAAGTCGACTTAGATAAATAAAATTTGACAGTGTGGACGAGCCTTATGACAGGGGAAATTCTATACAATAGATATCGGTAATACTAGTAATTTAGGGAAGCTTTTTTAGACAACAAAACATTATGTATCTTTGCATATATAT
>JAUTBT010034810.1:0-18227 GCA_032361225.1 Lepetodrilus schrolli
GGCTTAACCATCTGCCAAGGTGGAAAGTTGAGAAGTTTGCTGATTTTAATATTTTCAAGTTTGATATTCGCAGGAACAATGTGTTCCTGTATGCGAATGCCAAGAGGAGGAATAGTTGGTTTGCGTTCATACAGAGCAGTGTACTCTGGATGAAACACGCAGTTGTAAGCTGGATTTGAAGGATTATATTTTAATTTAGTGATGTATTGAAGAGAAAGCTTGATTTGCCTCTCAGATTGAGAGGTCTCATCAGCTTCTACATACAGGGATGGAATAGGCGAGGTGCGGAAGATACCCAGTGCAAGCCTGAGGCCCTGATGATGAATAGTTTATAATTGTTTTAAATAGCTCTGGTGAGCAGACCCGTAGATGATAGAACCGTAATCCAATTTGGAGCGAATCAGAGCCCAATATAATGTTAATAGGGTTTTCTGATCACTACCCCATTTGGGCTAAAGAAGAGACAATGAAAGCTATGTAAATGGTGCTTGAAATATTCCAAAGGTAGGAAATGATGTTACTACATTTAAAAAAAAACTGGAGGTGACCACGACACTAACCATGATGCCAACTACATGCGCTTGCATTGCATAGCAAGCATTATTTGTATTCGTAATAGGTAGACATGCTTGTTCACTATAGTTTGAGAGAAGAAAATAGCCATGATATATTTCAGTGCGATATACTGGTCATATTTCCGGAGGTCAAAGTTGAGTGGATGTTCCGTTGCACTACGTGGAAGTGCCAGTCACATGACTCGACTAATAACATGAATGTTCGTATTTATTTCCCCGGATATATGATGCGATAAAATGGTAAAATATTTCCAACAAGTGAAAATAAAACTTAAGATTTAGAGATTGTTTAGATAAATAAAATGCATGTATTTTGACTGAATAGTTGCATGACCATAAAAAACATGTCAACTAGCTATGGTGACAAGCCATCAAACAATAGTTCAAAATGCCCTGAATATTTGATATACTAGTCATGCAGTAATCAATGAATGTTTCGCTTTCTGTGATGAACCTTTCTGGATGGAAACTATATACAGAGGGAGAAGCACGCGTGAGTAAAAATTGCTACCTGGTTGACCGATGTCCATCTCATAAACAGTTTCTATACCCTCCACCCCACCATTAGCCTGTAGACTGCAGGACCCAGAACACACAAGTGTTCGGACGGGATCTGTCACGTGGTTCAGCTGCGTGAAGTATGGTGTGTCCCCACCAGGCACTCGGCCGAACTTCACGGTCGTCATAGTCTCGTCGTGGAACCCAAGGTAAACTTTTATTACACTATGGATAATATAAAAGTTGAAAATTACAAATTGGTTACACAGGAATTTGTCATACGTGTTATGTACCTGTAATCACCAACAAATGTATGTTATGATACACAGGCCATCGTTTACAATTATTATTAGCCTTAAATATGTATAAATGTATTTTTTAATGTTTAAAAAGGCATACACCCAATAATATTCAGTACTTGCATGAAAAGTTACAGTTTATTGCCACAATGGTCTACCATATTCGGTAGTTTTTGTAAGCAGTTTCAAGCAATAACCGCATGTACACATACGCTCGCGTGCACACACGCGCACACACACACATACACATTACATCCACACTCGCCTGATTTACAATTAACTAGATAGTTTATTAATTCTAAATTTTAAAATGATTACACATACTTTAGCTTTGCAACAAATGCCATTACCTATGCTTTGCCATGATATCCTGTAAGAACTGGTATTCTTCATCAGAGTTGATGTGGATTATATGGGCTCCCATAGTTCTTGACAGTCTAACATGATTCCAAAAGTTATGTCTAAGTGTCTCCAAATAGTAGCAAGATCTCCCAGAGTAGGTCCAGCCAAAAGGACATGGTTCTGAAACCCACAACTGAATTGACCTTGTGTTCGATTGAGAACATATTACAATGTAATTACCCCGTGGGACATTTGTTTTGTCGATGGACCCAAAGAAACTATGAGAAAGTCATGGTTAAATTCATAGCTTTAACATACTCTCATCCTTTCTATATATACACACAGTACCAATAAACTTACCGTTTCCTATGAGAAATGATGGCAGTGCATTAACATTCATGACACCTGCTCCTGACGAGGCACGTTCCATTTCAGGTATGCCATTCTTATAGAAATATAGGGCACCTGAATAATGGAACAGGAGAATGACATGGGTCCACACGTTTCTCTCAAAACTTGATGTTTGTATTTGAAAGCGACCTGACCCAAGTACCAACGTAATATCCAGGTTAAGGTTTGTGATGTTAATATCCAAGCCCTGGTTTCCACCAGGAACATCTCCCACTGATATGATTCTCTGGTTTGCAGAAAAACGCATTATCTTAATCCACAGAGCAAAAGTAAATGATCCCAGACATTGGTGGATATGCTGCACACAGGTCTGGTTATCATCTTCGAGGATGGCGATGGCTCCGTGTTGACTGAAGCGGATTCCCCTGCCATCAACCCCAGGATCGGGGGTGGTCTTCGTAGAGATGACGTGGCTCAGGCCATCCACAAACCACTGCGAAAATGTCGTCTCAAACACAAAAGTACCTGAAACATTGTTGGCATAGATAATTGTATAAGCAGAATATGCAAGAGTTAAACGCAAACACGGATTACAATAATTCTTAGAAGAAAATGCTTTAGAGGTTTCTTACTATGCATGTTAATGACTTCATCCCACATAGTTTTCCTTGGCTTGAACTGCACATTGTATATCGTAAAACTACTTCCAGCAGATGTGATGTTGTGCCAGTTGCCAAACAACAGACTGTCAGAGATAACGGAATGTGGACGGACCTTCTGTGAACTTTGGGATGCTTCTAATGGATTAGCTCCATCTAGGTAAGCAAAACTACCACCATTTCCATTGAAAATAAAATACAGGTGATGCCATTGGTCCAGATTTGCTGATAATTTCACAGTTTTGCTTACGTCACCAGTAGCATCAATACAAATAATTTCACTGGATGCCATTTTGTAGTATATGCAGATTCCATGACTAACGAAGAAATTGGAGAGACAATCTCCAGTTGACATTATTTCAATATCAGATGTTAAAGTAGATTTAATGTAGACCCAGAACATCAGTGTGAATCCGTTTGGACATAGCTGGTAATTCTGGAGGCATCCAAGGTCACGGTCATTGGTGTAGAGAAGAAGGTCAGAGTTAAAGTGTGTGGCATTAACTGGGGTAATCTTCTGATCTGAGGACTTTATGACCTTCACAGCTTTGGTTGATAAGGTGGATCCATCTGTTGTTTCAATTGATACAGTTCTCCATGTATTATCTGAGAGAGAGAGAAAAAATAAACAAGACATTGGAAGAATAGTGGCCGGTTTGTGACATATTATAGTACACTGGGATATGAAATTAACATCTTTGGTAGTTGGCATATAACTGAAATAAATATTTGACATCTTGTTTATTCGAATCAGATTATTCTCTTTCAGTAGCCAAAATGTACTCCACTGCTTGAAACTGATTATTAAAATGTTTACGTGCGGTTTCGTCTGAAATTTACTATAATCTTTCATTACCAAAACAATAAGTGTTTTACCTAATGCAGCTTCTATGCAACAAATGATGAATGGATCTACCGCATATCCTCAGTGACTATACTCACGCTCAACTGGAGCATTTGGAGTTCTACTGTATTGACAGGCAACGGCTCCAGTGTGGATGGGGTTATAGCATTGATTATGGCGCCATTCTCCCGTCGCTGGGTCACTCATCACGCAGTCCAGACGGTTGGGGTCAGTCTTCAATTGCTATCATGTGTGCATAGATCACATATAAGAACTCCCAAATCATAAACGATGTACGACGTAAATCTATTGATATATTGAACTGAATTGAAAATAAAAAGAAACACAATAAAGGAGTAGTAAAACTCTACCATGATGTCCTTGTTTTATAACGGGAGAGTACAGTACAGTCTAGTCTTTTATTCTCTATACAGTGCCCCGTCATTTCAAAATAAAAACTAACTTTCTAAAATTGTAAACATGATGTGTAACAAAATTATAGGATCTACATTTCAACCTCTATTCTGTATGAATATGGTGTTTTGAAGCTTGCTACTGAGATAAAGAATGGCTTTAGCCATCATCTTATCAGCCATTTACAATTTTTCACTTCTGGTCGCAGATTCATGATGCCAAAAAATAAACACAAAAGGGTCCGTACATCTTTCATACCCGATAGTTTAAGAATATAACATTTAATTTTTAAAAGAGACTTTGCGTTCCATTATAGTGAAATTTAGTGATGTCAACTAACTGGTGCTTTTCTTAATCTAACGTATTATAATGAGTATGTTTTAAATTATGTGTATTGTACACATACGTGTCTGCCCTTTTAATACTCAAAGAACCATCTATGCCTTACTGTATACTGTAAATAATGCATAAATGGGATTTCTAATTTTGAAACAATTTCGTGATGTTAAGTAATTCAATATGTCATTTAAATAAAATAAAATGATAGTTTAGAGGTGAATATTAATGCATTGTATTCAACGTACGTGGTGGATTTCTACTTATGAGATAAATTTATAGTGTTTTGAAATTTTCGAGTGTTATTGAAATTCGACAATGCCAAATTTCATTTGACCCGCTTGCCATTGTCGAATTTCAATAACACGCGCAAATTTCAAAATACCATATATCTATCGTCATTGCAACACATTCGACGCCAAAGTTCATTTTACGGACGAAATGGTGATGCTCAGCAAAGGGTTGGGATGGCCTCTATTTCAAGACGTTTTCGTCAGTTTTCCATGTTTTATTCCAATAAAATGAATATGTTGAATAATTAGAATAACCCACTCGATACGAATGATTATGGAAAACATGTACCTCGTGAAATTAATGTTCAAAGTTCGTGGGTTATTATCTAAGTACTCAGTGCCAAGAAAAGTAGCAATGACTAGTAGATATATTATATATGCTCTTGCTTAAAATGATCGTCGCCTCTAAACGTTTTGCTATAATATTTGTTACGTTTGACCGAAAAAATAATACATACTAAAATAAAATGCATAAATTGTATTTATCACATTGCGAACCATGCTATCGGTGGATACTAATTTTGTTTAAGTAGTGATTGATTGCTGGGTTTTGCAATGGTACCTAAAATGGGAAGACTTGGTATTTTGAAAATATTCATTATCCATTATGACAAAAGTGCGTAAAACATAACAACTTAAGTATATATGTATACCAACTCTTTCACACACGCTACAAGTACGCAGTATAATTGAAGCTTGAGTGGTTTAGAAGTGACATCATTATTAGCAAGGGTATATGATGTGATTGTCAGATTAGTGGGTACTGTTCCCGCACAACTGAACGTGGACCATGTATTGCGAGTTAGTGGCTCTTTTGGCGTTACGATCGTTCTGTGGAACTGGACCTTGATATTGTAGATGATACTGACCTGAGACCATTGGCTGAAGAAGTACCTCCATGTAACGAGGGTATTGTGAGGATCCACAGTATGGTAGTTGAAGCTCCCGTTATCAAACCTTTGGTGAACTCCAATCGAAACTTGGCTAGCAGAACTGTACAAATAAAACCAATTTGAATTTATTGAGGATAATTAATATGATATAAATATTCACAAACTGCCTCAATATACTTGTCATGATTGAGACAAACTACCTCAATATACTTGTTATGATTGTAAGTGAATTGAGTTGAAAATTACTACAAATTCCCAGAATAATATCAGTTATGTTTTACATGTACTTACCTTCCTGGTTGAGGGAAAACATTCTCTGCAACAAATTTCATTTTGTCCATGCTCTGTATATCAACCAAGTCGCCGCCATTTCGACCACATGAGTACCTCCCGGCATTCCATTCTGTCTGATATACTGACATTGAGAAACACTGTTCGGGACTGGTGGGGTCAAAGGGCATGGTGTCACTGCAACTATTATCTGAAAACGACGCATGTACGCATATTACTATACATGTAGGATCGTTGAAGATAATACAAGAAAAAGTGTTTTGAATGAATGAATTTAATAATTTTAAAAAAAAATAATAATAATACTTGAATGATGAATGAATGAATGAATAACAAACAAACAAACATACACACACAAACAAACAAACAAACAAACAAACAAATAAATAAATAAATAAATAAAATAAATAAATATAAATATTCATAAATAAGCAAGCTGATTGTTACTGCAGGGTTTAACTGCACATGTTAAGTAGCAACTGAATATGCACTCACACAATGGTTTGTATACAGTTACTGTATTTTACTAATGTTCTGTATATTGTAGGTGTTACTTATATTAGTGTACTCTAACAAGGTTATATAATCAACACATTTTAATACGTACACGATGTTCTGTATACAGAATGCGAAGTAAGGCCTCCACACTTTTCTGATGAATTTCCTGTGCAAACTTGGTTGCAATGTGAATCTGGCAGTCGTAGATGCATTTCAATATAGTTGGAGCATGAACATTCTACGCTTTTCTGAAATGGACCATTTGCATATATAATTAGCTGAAAGAATGCGAGGATTAATATAGAATATGCTTTCATGTTTAGTAAAGTAATTCCAGTGTTGACCGTAGCAGATAGTGTAACATATGATTTGTAAATCAAACCAATCTTTTAATTCATACAGGAAATCAAAATCACTAGTGGACATTGGACAATAACATATATTTTCAAATACATTACAGATGTAAGTAAAATATGTAAAAGTGATAGACTTCTAGACAGATGCTAAAATAAGGACATATTCTTTGCATAATATTATAAGTTTCCGATAAATTATTTTGCTTGCCGATTCAATACCATTAATTGTTCGTTACCTTCATTGTGGCATACTTGAATCTCATATTAGTGCAATGTTCACGACACGTTGCTATTGTCAGGGTTGATACCGTTTTCACAAACTTGTGTAACGAAGTAAATGGTGTCATGGTCCCTGAGAAGCATCCTTCATAGTTAGCTGAATGAAATATAATAGGCTCATTTACATAATATCCTGAATCTAAATCGTCAGTTATTTTGTTACACATAGTGTGATTTGTATATAATAATAATAATAATAATGCATAGAGAACATCAAAGATGAAAGCATGAAATACATTCACACCCCATTTAGGTTTTCTGAGACTCGAAGTACATTATGCAATACACTTCAAAAGATCAGTATATTGGGATACACAAACAAGAAAGGCATGCCCATTTCAAATTTACAATGTATAGCTTTCTTGAGGAATATTTATTGACAATAGCTAGAGTAAGCTATGCACATGCTATCAACACACCCAAAAATCTATACCATTTTTGTAACTAAATTTTGTTAGGTTGCCTATTGACAAATTGTTTACAGTTTGATAAAGCAGGGCAATTTCAATATCATCCATGATCAACCCTTGTTGAAGGATTGAGCAACCTACCACTGTTTAGCGACCTGCTCTGCATGTCCACCTCACAGACGTAATAGTACGAGTCTTTGACACAGTCGGCAGACACCCAGACACCTACAGCGTCCAAGGCACCCGAGTGAGCTGCACACCTCTTGGTGGCGTCAGGGTGGCCATCCGCCCAGGAGGCGAACCCACCCGTGTCGGAGGGGTTGGTCTTTAGGTAACTGGAGACTGTGGCAGGAAATCTGTCATACCCAACCCAGAACCCTTGAACCGAGTTGAACTTCCTGAAAAAGCGTGAAAATTGCATTTAGACACTGGCAATTTCGTAGTACTGTAATTGATTTCGTTGTAGGAAAATGGAATACCGGTAATAGGGGTCACATGCAAATTAAATCCCCGAATATTCCCCAAAAAAATAGCATATTTATCTTAATAATTATATATTCTTGGCTGTGATAGTATTATTTAAGCAGCGTGCATGTATTTCTTCGTGTCCTCGATGTATGCCAATAACTCCATATGAAAATAGGATTCTAATGCTATAATTACTAACAAATGACAATATGTTTTTTACAGTTTCCCAAAGTTCACTATTCCTTATTATCAGAGAACCGCATCACGGAGCTCGTGTATCCACTATGAGGCCATAACCCTCTGCAAGTGTATATAGCAACCGAGGCCGAGGTGATATTTATTACCCCCAGCGTGGTGTTTCAATGTATGACCAATGAAAACCGTACGTACGCATTGATTTCTAGCGTTCCCATTGGTTAACTTGGTTAACTTGGTATTCGTACTCATATATATTCGTTGCTATCAGTAAAACATCATTTCCGATTTAATCTACATATATCAAATACATCTGGGGCAATAAATAAGATATTACACGATGTTCTATTTAATATCAACTTTATGTCCCTCGTGAAATAAGTTTATTTGGACTCGCTGAAGCTCGTGCATAACAGTATTACACTCGGGACATCAAATTTATATTAAATATAGCATCGTGTAATATGCTGTATATATGATATACGAGTAGATACCAAACCCACCTTGGAAACGACATTTTATATTTGGCTATTATCAAGCGTCTGCATTTGATATTTTTTATGTATCTTGATTCTGGGACGCGTTTAGTGGCTAATACGAGAGATTCATGAATGGGTGTACCCAGACCAATATAATTATGTGAATTTATGAAAATCTCAATATTATTTGTACTACCTTTCAACGATGGCCTGCCACAGTGTGTTTTCCTCCATAGTGGCAATAGACACGACCCTACCGGACAGTTTCCCACACGTTGCAGTGGCCTCGACATAGCTGGACGTCTCATCAGAGAGAAAGAAGCACCGACCTCTCTCGTATCTCATATTGGGCGGGCAATCTGTTGAAGTGAATGACTAGATTGAACTATTGAACTCTTAAAAACCTTCATTATCTCAGAAATCGCTTTCATATTGTACTTGAGGAAACCCGCAACATCCGTAGCGCTGAATGTTGCAGTAAGCCTGCGAGCACCGGCTGGCACTGATAGACCAAGGATAATATCTGCATTGTCACTCTACAGACAGCGCACCCTCTTTTTTTATATTTATTAATTTTATTATTATTTCTTTTTAATTGGGGTTTAGAGCCGCTTTCAAGATTCTTTCACTTATATCACGGCTAGTCAGTTTAGGGCAGGAGGAAACCCGCAGCATCCGTAGCGCTACATGCTGCAGTAAACCTGCGAGCACCGGCTGGTACTGACAAGACCAAGGATGATAACTGCATTGCCACTCTACAGACATCGCATCCTATTAATATCGTGTCAGAAAGGTAATGTTCGCGAACATTGATGCCGGGCTCCCAGGATGAGATTTGAACCCTGGGCTCACCAAACGTTCTACCATTTCGCTACCAAACGTCCCGTAATACTCCTTATAGGTATACTGAACGAAACATATTTCTACCTGGATTTCTACAAGTGGCAGCCTTTTGAGCATCTCCACTAATTGAACTGATGCATTTGAGTCCTTCTCCTTCACAGAGGCTGTCAGTTGTACATGGAGTGTTACTGTACTCTGTGGCCAATCCTACAATAGCTGTGTGTAAAAAAACCTGCCATTAGTAACATCATCATCGTAAATAAAATACACGTGTCATTATAAACATAGGGCCTACACATTACGTAGTGACTCTAACATTTCGATATTCTCATTTCGCAAAATTATTAATGTTGCTGTTCTGAGGGAGTTGATTCCTAAAAGAAAAGAGAAATTTCAGCAATTCCGTTTTGGCTTCTTGCGCCTAGAATACATGTTCAACAATCTGACAGTCAGACTAAGGCACCAGGTACGACGAGGAAGTCAGTAAAGAAAAATATGTGAAATGTCTGAAGGATCTGAATCGCGCCAGCCTGAATCTGAGGTTATCTCCATCCAAAACATCCAGAACATTACGTCTGGCACTCAGACTATTCTCTGGACTCCTCGGGACGAGTCCCACAATTTCGTGCTGTTGCATCGTACTGTCGTATTGTTGCAACGTACTGTCGTATTGGTATATCGTACTGTCGTATTGGTGTATCGTACTGTCGTATTGGTGCATCGAGCTGTCGTTCTGTTCGTACCATCGACCTGTCCAAATTAGCCCGCCAATACGACAGAACATGACCGGAATCAGCCACCATACCCTATTGTTAATTACGTGGATATGTTTAATCTCAACTGCTTCTTACGGCACCCATGTAACCAGAAAGAAAGGAACTTTATGGGGCAAACTAAGAATCGCTGCATGTAGTTACCTAAAGGCACCTGGCAGATGTACGGCCTGTCTGTATTGCATAGAGACTCCATGAATGCTGTGGTGGATACCAGGAAACATGCTTCAATTATGCCAGCTCCAGGAACGCCGGTTGCGTGTCTCCAGTCACTGTTAGACCCGTCGACATACACCCAGTCCTCTAAGGCACGCCGCATCAGTCCCGTGTAAGCAAATGTCGTTAGTCCTGCCTCTCCACTAGGAATACACAACGGAAGTCTTAGCAATGGCCAGCTCTAGGTATACACTCGATCATAAACTGCTATTCAAAATCTATACATGCATGCATACAATATTTTCGCTTAGAAACATACATGGGTCCGTGTGAAGCATTGCAGAGCATATTTTAAAATAAAAAACGAGAGTATCGCAAAAATATATAAATATTTAATTAAGTTATTCACATACATGCTATTCATACTTAAATATATGTATTGCTTCTCAAGTCCAATGATAGGAAAGACCTAAAGAGATGAATATATTCATCGAGCCCTTATCTAGCGAGCATGAACTATCACACGTTGATATGTATTATCTGTGTCCCTTATACTACGGATAGAACAGTTGCCTCTGAAGACGGCAACGAAGGTAAGCCACAAGCATACCAAGTCCACTGGATGAAGTCCAAAGTCTGTGGATTGTGAGGGGTGGCCAGATTGTATCCAAGACCGTCACACGCCGTCTCGGCCGCCTGGTACGAACTAGCAGTACTGGACGAAACATGGTAGCAAGTACTGTTGAACAGGTAGTCGCCAACAGGACACCTGAGATCTGAAAAGAAAATTAATACATTTTAGCTTCACTTAGATCTGAAAAGAAAATTAATACATTTTAGCTTCACTTAAATCTGAAAAGAAAATGAATACATTTTAGCTTCACTTAGATCTGAAAAGAAAATTAATAAATTTTAGCTTCTCTTAGATCTAGAAAATTATTAGAAAATAAAATTAATACATATAATTAGCATCTCTTAAACATATAGTTTTATGAAAATATTTCAAATGTCATTTTGAAATACTAGTAGAATATAACAATTGTGCATATACAAGTATTCCTCTTATCTTACAGAATTTATGTGCGGAAAAGGGAAAACATATTCATCTCAAAACATCTCAACTTGCAGGACGCTATCCAATAAATCTCATGTGTTTCTGTGATTACAAATTCAACTATCATCCATTGATTCAGCGCAGCGAGGGAAAGCTAAAGGTGAATCTTACTGGGCACACTTTTCTTGCAGACATATCCAGCTGTGTCCGACCACGTGTTCAGAGCCGTCAGTAGGGACTGAGCCAGGTCCACGGCGATGCTGCTGTTGGCCTGCGTGGGAGGCAGCGACATCCCTAGAGCCTGCAGGTCCCCTACTAGGCGGTCAGTCCACTTCCACCCTCCCACATCTCCATAGAGTCCCAGCCAATATAGAGTCACCTGGGAGTCGTGCTGTTGTCTGACACAGGACGCACACATATATGAAATGTGCATTAGCGGACCAAATAAACAATCATTACAGAATATATCCGCAAAGAAATTCTGCCAATGCTGTCTTTGCATATTTCTTTTCTACAAGTAGCAGTGCAGCAGCTTGTATCTGTCCACATACAGCACACATAGGGTAAATCACTTATTTAATGCGTCATTAATTTAATGCGACCTTTAGATTTTAGATATAAATGTGACACCAATTAAATGTGAACGATCATGCCTCCATTCATCATTTTTTTCCCCGGTCGTACCTTTTTCAGTAATTAAATTATTTTTCAAACAGTTCATACGTACACATATCAGTTCCCTACTTCAATACTTCCATCAGTTTTAATCTAACTGATAAGCGGCTCTTCAGTGTCATTTCTGCTCTCAGATTAAGTTATGTTTTTACACGAACAAATTGCTATTACAACGTCACGCGGTACCAACTAAACAGCGTTAAAACCAGTTTAGTATGATAATACGCTACTTTCATAAAACAACTTATTAATCATACATGCGTTAATAACACGCAGATAGTTAGTTTACTTTACATAGTAAACTTTGGATGGCGGCCATTTTGAATTCATCAAAATGGCGGCACTTACGGATGTTTTACATTGTTACTGAAATTAATAAAGCAGTATACAATAGCTATAATTAAAATATCACGAAACCTATAATTATTCACATGCAGACCAGACATATCATGTATATTACCAATAACGAATTTGTGATGGCGGCCATTTTGGATTTCAGAATGGCCGCTCTCATAGATGTGTTGCAACACTACTGGAAGGTATGAAGCATTTTATAATAGCTATCATCAAAATACCACATAAACTACACAACTATCCATATGTAGACCATGTATATTGTTATTAACGAATTTTGGATGGCGGTAATTTTGTATTTCAAAATGGCGGTCTTTACGACAATGTGAACAATTCGGGTGTTTTTTGTTTGTCTCTACTAAAAGAAGAGTTAATGTCAATGTCATCAAATATTACTACCTGATTTGATTAATGAAGTCGAGTTCGTAGGGCATCTGCACGTTGATGACACTGGCATCCTGAGTGACGCAGGCAGTATAGGCAGTCAATGCTGTCACCTGGGCTTCATACACGGCATAGCAGCTGCCATTCTTGTGGTACCAGCCGGCCTCACACAGATCTGTAAAACCAGACAGTGACATACACTGAAAACACAGTGTCGCAATGACAGAGTACGCGGATAAACCAATTAGAATTCCGTATTGTTTTTTTTTGGACAATACATACAGGAAAAGAAAAAGAGGATATAACATTTTCAAATGGTTCGTTGATCTACTTTTAGTTGTTCGTGAAATGCCATCAGGTTCGTACACATAATCCAAACTACAGATTGATAATTACTTCACAGTTATTTTACATAAATCTAATTAATGTTCAGTGACTGTTCACCATTCCATAAACGGATATTTCACTGTGATGAATGGCGAAGAGACTTATGAGTGGCATACGGTAATATAATATAAAGCGTTATATCCTAAAAAGTAATTTGGTTTGCACTATGCATAACTTATACCGCAAATAGAAGTAAATATAAGCATAAACAATATCGACACTTAAGATTAGACAACAATATAAGACAAGTAAACATTTGATAAACCAATTCAATATTTAAAGTAGTAAACGTGTGAAAATTGATCAAGTTTGATAGATGCTCTCTAGATCTAGACACTCACTCCGGCACATAGGAGGCTTAGACCACTTCCCCTGCTGCTGACAATGGACTATTCCATCGGCTGTCTCCCCCATTATCTCCTCTCCCACGTTGGTACACGTGTACTGAACCTGGTCTCCCACGCTATAGAGTCCAGAATACTTCCGAATGACCTCCTTTAATGTGCTGCCGCTCACAGACGGAGGATTACCGCAACCTGGATAGCACATTAATGAGCTTACCATCTCCAATAACAACAATGGGTTTTTTTCTGGACACATTATTAAATCAGTTGCTATAGTATGTTACTCTCTCAGCAACTTGAGGAGTTGAAACATCAGCTATCATAAATCTGTATAAACTATTCATTTCAATAATTAATACAAACGTAATTAAAATATTATTTGCATTCATGACAGTTAAAATGAAAATTAGTGGGTATCCTCAATTGATGATAGAAATCTGATACATCGTAGGCACTGCATAAAAACACCCATTAAACTTACCAATATGTCTCTTAAACAGATAAACGTTTGACATTGTGGCGGAATTGATTCCAAGAGTGGCCGTTTCTTCATACAACAGACAAGAATGTGTGCCTATGTTGTACACACTAGTCTGACACTGAAACCCTGTTTCCAATAGACAGGCTTGGGCACATTGTTCCATGGACTTTTGTCCTGCATCCTTATTGAGGTTAACAGTCATCCCGGTTTCGAAGAGAGTGTGGAACTCATTGACATCCGCCTCTGAAATAGTGTTCACAAGCTCAATAATTGATCGTAGGAACTTTGTATTGATAATTTCAATGAAAAATAAAATGAAAATAAAACACACAATATTTTCAGAAATGATAAATGATAAGTCTTTTTTAATAGAATACACTTGCAGTGTCCGGGTAATATGTATGGTCGATCATCTCTTTGCCGCGGTAGTCTAAATAGTTTTCTGTGAGTTACATTATTTATAATAATGCTGCTAAAAGTTGAATCTCTTAAATTGAGCAGTGTTTTCCCTATAATTGGAGGAAGACATACAACAACTGTGTCTTGTGACACGACTCAAAAGCCACAATTGGCGCAGCACAGACGAACAGTGAGCAATCTGTCCATCCGGTCGAAGACGTTTTGTTCTCCACAATGGAGTCAAACACTTCAAAGGGGAATTAATAGCGGGAGTTCCAGTTTTTATGCCCTGGGCTTAATACTGGAAAACGTCACTTTTGAACTAGAATTTTCTAATCCGAAATTAGGCCCATGGCTTAATATATTTATATAGATATTTTACGGATTCTGTGCTTCTGATGCAGTAAACAGACAAAATATATGGTGTTGTTTTAATTGAAACAACAACATTATAAGAACAAATAAAAATAAATCTAAACTAAGTGAACTAATAACAATAAAATTGAAAATGATTGTGTTTCCACTGGTACGGGTAGCTAGCTATCCTGCACTACAGGTGGGTGTGTCTTCAATGAGGTCAGCAAGTGAGATCCTATATATACTTCGCTTCCGTACCGGGGACAAGCCGAGCACAGCAAAATAACTAGCCCAGCAAGTCATGTTATTGTCGTATTGGTGGTTGAAGAAAGCTAAGCAGTAACCAAGTTCAAATGTACCTATTAATTCCGCATAAGCAGCAATCGTTGATGATTTAGCCAGTCCTTTTCGTGCCCTGCTGGAGATACGCTCAGTGTACAGGAAGCACTCCCCGTAGGCAAACCGCAGAGCCAGACATCGTATCTCTACCTCTGCAAGGCACCTCTTCTGACACTCGGACATAGATGGAACGTGGTAGTGATGCACAGTGTCATCCTTTTCTGTCAGCAGACCTACATCAATGAGTAGGACACTGAAGCGATCTAAAATAGAAAATAGCATTTGTTTGGGATAGTTAGAAGACAGAAGACAGAAGGGATTTTGATAAACTATCTTTGTCCGTGCAAAGAAGCTTGTCAGGAAATTATGTTGTTATTTCTGATATCCGTAGCATAAATTTACGAATTTCAGAATATGGTGACCTAACTTCTTGGTTCATCAATAGATCAGAATATCAATCAAGTTTGTATGGGTTATCTAATGTGAACTTATTGAATTTGTATCATAGGCAAGGAACCCATTTACAATATGTTATATGCGGTTGGAAGAAAACAGTTATATTAGATGGTAAGCAATAGTGTAGTGGCAGTATATATGGTAAATATAGAAATATAACAGGATTCTAAGGCTTGGTATATGGATAAGGAAGATATGGAGATGCTGTATACGGATATGGGAAGTCTGTTAGGTTAAAATAGAACGGCTTCTCGGTTTCAGAGCCATGATGGCTAGACAAATATGTTATTTGACTAGAGAAGGGTTACGGCCATTGGTCCTATAATGATCTTGATATCAGAATGGTGCGATAAATACTGTCACGAGAACGGCAACTTTGCGCGTTCGACTGAAGATCTTGTGTGTCCTCTATGCTCCAGAATCGCGCCATTTGTGGATTGTGTTAGTTCTCGAACTAACTCCAAATTATAATATACATTTCGGAAACCTAAAGGATAAATTGGAGCCTGCTTTGGACCATCGTCAGTACTTCTGACGTTGTGCGATTATATGACCAAGAATACC
The DNA here is from genome assembly GCA_032361225.1 of Lepetodrilus schrolli. NCBI lineage: Eukaryota > Metazoa > Mollusca > Gastropoda > Lepetellida > Lepetodrilidae > Lepetodrilus > Lepetodrilus schrolli. The sequence goes on from JAUTBT010034810.1 coordinate 16,047, forward strand.
TGCGTGTAGATGTGTTCTTAGAGTTAATAAATACATACACGAGAAACAGAGTTGTCTATCATCTTTGTGAAGCAAGGAACCAACAAAAATAAGGAGATCGTAGTATCTATTCACGGGCGCGAAGATCTCGGTACCTCACATAGGGAAAATTCCGTATCTCAAACAGCCAAGCGAGTGCTATAGATTGCGAAAGACGCAACCCCACAACGAAGACGTTCCCCTCCTACGATATTTGTGACAAGAGATGTCAACATAATCTGCATGCTCCTAGCTTACTAGCAACTCATAGAATATTGGGAAAGTGTGGGAATATATGAATATATGTATAGGTAAAATATAAATGATGTGACCTTTGCACACGGGCATCGGCTCCCAGAATCCATTGGGCTGACACGTGACAGTGAGTTTACTGCCAGGTGCTAACCGCCCTAAGGGTGTGCAGGCGTACGTGATGCTGCCGCCGATAGTCCTGTCTGAGGATGTCACGACCACTGTGTTATTTACTACAGGCAGGGGCGGACAGGCTGAAACACACGGAAGACCAGTACTGTGATTATACACCTAACGAAACATTACCTTTGTAATAAAGTTAAAATAACGACTGCTCCTGAGCCCATTTCCTAAAGTTGTCATTTCTGTACTTGCCTCTCTCGAACTGCTACAATCGATCTGTGGAGCTGGATGCTGGACATTTGTTTTAATAATAATAATAATAAAAAGAACAGAACAAATCCACATATAATGCGCTATATCCACACTCGAAAGCATGATCAAAGAGCTATATTATTATTACCCCAGTCAATGGATTAAAATGCACTCATTTAACCTTCTCAACATCGGGGAGTATTATTTATTTTTAATTGGGTTAACAGGTTAAAATTCACAATACCACTTCATCATATCGGATTTTGCAGTTATTAGTATAATTGAAAACAGAAACAGACCAGCTATTTAAACTTTTTAAAGTTCGAATGATTCTATTGATGATGTCATGAATAGACTATATTCAAGTGATGTTTGTTCCATAGATAATTGGCAATATCGTTTGTGTAATGTGTCCCTTGTACATAGTTTTAAAACCATGTACTATATCACTGCATATAATCAAAAGGACAGTTAAAAATCTGAACCAATATTGGTAAAACAAAGAAGCCGTTGATAATATACTCTGGTAGACATTAGGTAAGGATTTTGAAATGCAAATATTTTGGAGAAAGAGTAAAAATCTCATACCTTTTCGTTTCTGCAGACCAGATGTCAGGGGCTCATATGCAGGGTCTTGTGTGAACTTGATGTCAGAGAACATTCGACAGCCGTTACTGTTGGTGAATGCAACGCAGTTCTCTCTCTCGGAATAACACATCTGCGCACAGGCTTCGGTGGAGATGGCTTGGATACTGTTGAAAAGTTTACCTGAGCTCCCAGACCCGCTGCCAAAAGTAGTGGTACCCAGTGCTATGAATGAGGAATGTGAAATAACAATCATGATTTGTTTTGTAGGTTAAAATAAACCAGATACAAGCGGGAAATAAACCAGATACAAGCGCAATATTACAATCTTAAAGGCATGAAGCAATCACAGATAGTTAGCCTACGTAGTACTAGTCATGCCAAGTTTTACCTGAAATATGTTTTGATTAAACAAGGGTTTATACAACCAGCTATCTATTCTTCTTTTCCCACTAGTTATCAATATTTTTATATTTGTTAATTGGATGTGAGAGGCAATAATGGTACCGGTGGCCATCAACGTAAATCAAAAGTGTGTCTTGTTCTCCGATTCAAAGATTCGAGTTATTCCCCTTAGTGCATATGACAATAAAAATAATATTACCGTACAATAGTCAGGTTTACCGGAACCTGTCGCAGGATTCCATGGTATTTTACCTACCCTACAGCGGTTAAAGGATGTATAGCGTATACAGTGGATAACTATGGATGCTAAGTGAATGCACATTGCATTTGTACCTACGATCTAGTAAAAATAACTGTGACTGCATGCCTTTAATATGTGTACAGACCATGTATGCTAGTCAATTAAACCAATTCAACAGTTTGTTGCTTTTAGTTTGAATATTTGTTTTAATTGAGGTTTAGAGTTAATAGGCGGGTGGTAGCGCAGTGGTAGAACAGTTGGACTTCGGAGCCAAGGTTCCAGGTTCAAATCCCGCCCCGGGGGCC
>JAUTBT010034821.1:0-18225 GCA_032361225.1 Lepetodrilus schrolli
TTGCAGTAAACCTGCGAGCACCGGCTGGTACTGACAAGACCAAGGATGATAACTGCATTGCCACTCTACAGACATCATCGCATCCTATCAATATCGCATCGGAAAGGTAACTTTTGCGAACATTGATGCCGAGCTCCTGGGGCGGGATTTGAACCTGGAACCTTTGGCTCCGAAGTCCAACTGTTCTACCACTGCGCTACCACCAGCCCCATCTCTATGTAAGGCTGCTATCACATCCAGCCAGATAACTGTCACACTAACAAAATCTCGTTGGTATCCATTTTGCACTATTAGTGAATTTTTTTAACCCTCTCCCTGCTGGATTAGGCACAGCCACTGCTCTTTATGGCATCTCTGGTTGCCTTCAGCATGGAGAGGATTAAACAATGTTGTGGAATATAGTATCCAGTGTTGGTGGTTATATTGCGTACCAAGTCGGTTACGTCAGTTATCGTCGTGCATGGGTGATATATTCCCGCTGCGACGTTAAGCACCAAATTAACTAACTAACTAACTAACTAACGTCAGTTATCCAGTGGCTAAGATTTAGTATTGAATTTTTTACTCAATTTAGAATGTACCGTTATACAGTATTTAGACCTTTATTACCAAATAGAGGTGTTATTGACTTAACAGTACCACAGTAACACCACTACCCCCCCAACACCACTATCCCCCAAACACCACTACCCCCCAAACACCACTACCCCCCAAACCCCCAAACACCACTACCCCCCAAACACCACTACCCCCCAAACACCACTACCCCCAAACACCACTACCCCCCCAAACACCACTACTCTGCACCCCCAAATAAAATAGACATTCACAGCACAGCAGGTATATTATTAATATTGAAATTATGTGTTGAGCCTCGAGGGACGGCCTTTGTTGAGGGCATACCCAAGTATACTCTTCTTAAAGCTGTTGTAGAGATACAGTGTCAGTGTTGTTCAGCTGGACAACGAGATCATGTGTCTTCATGTCGTACACTACTGGCAGATATTGAAATTTGTCATAAATCATTTTTCTAATATTTCACTAAACATATGTACGTGTATCAACATTTTTTGGTAAGATTATAAGTTTAGCTCTGTCCATGTATTTAGCATATTTGAGTTTTCAAGTATTTATCAATACAATAAGTTTTAAAGGCATACAATCACAGATATTTATGCTGGTTTTGAACTAGGTCTTCTATGCTACAACTGCCAAATACATTGATTCGACATGTATATAAAATCATGTTCATACTTCCAAAATCCTTTACACTGTATGGTATGCAAAATTCCACTGCAACCCTCCAATATATAACTTTGCTTGAATCGCCAGTATAAACTTCTGATAAAAACCTGAATATGGTTATTGTATTATTATTGATGCAATAAGGGGACATAACTCAAAGTGGTACAACAAAGTGCAATGGGGAAACACCTAAATTTGCTTTGTTTCATTTTCATTTAGTGACTTGATGAAAATGTTTGTGGTTATTATCTGATTATCATGAGACAAAAACAACATAAAATATGAAAATATTGAAAACCAGTGGGGCATGTGGAAAATATAGTATGTTGCCCAATATTCTTGTGTAGACAAATCAAATGTACATACTTTCAGGTAAAAATATATGTTTGATTGTGAACTATGTCAATAAACAAGAAGCTTAAAATATAATTTTTTACTATAATGGGAAATTGATACTGGTTTTTGACAAAATCTTCTAGCTATTAATGAAGAGGACATTCACTCTGTATACATTTAATGAAACTAAATGGACATATTTTCAGGTAAAACTTTGCCTGACCAGTATGTAGGTCAACTATCTGTGATCACACGGTATGCATTTAATATTTGCAAATAAAAATAAAATTTGATCATACATTAGTGATTATAGAAATCATGACATGCAATCAATTATTTAAAGTTAGTTCCTGAATTATATCACAACTGTGAATTATCTGTACAAGAAATGCACTGAAAACCCAAAGGTAATTTTGATGGAAGCAAACTTTGACATTCCAAGCACTTTGGTTTACATTTATCTATGTCATAAGTGCCAATATTCTTACTTACTGGTAATTATTAAGTCTGCGATTCAATCTTTTGGCGTTTCTTCGATGGCAAACTACCAAAATATGGCCTCAGGTTAGGGTCTGCTTTTGCAATGTTGGCAATTAATGAGATGTTTGAAGTTATAAATTTAATTGCTCGGTGCTCTTGCAATGCTAATTGGATGGATGGTCTGCTCCTGTTTTTTAGCGATATAGTTCATCAGCCATTTAAAGGAGGTTTTGTGAAGTGAAGATAATTCTTGATGAGAGATGACTTAACCATCACCCTGCTGGATTAGACACAGGCACTGCTCTTTAGGGGATTTCTATTGCCTTCAGTATGGAGATGGTTAATGTTTTTTTTTTTATCGGGAGTGGTACTCTATATGCACTAAACAAAAAAACTAAAATATTCAAGTAACTACCTGAAACTACATGTACCGTAGTTGTACCCAGTATCATGTGGTGAATTTACAGTCCTTCAATTATTTAAATTTTATTGAAAGCAATGACTTCTCCCTAGTGCCGCCTTTAGAGACACGTCGTCCATGAGAGAGTCGCTTTAAGTAAATAAACAAGACAAGTATGACATAAAACATTCTTCATTTTACCGCAAGCATAACAAAAAATGTGCCTTTTACACTCAACAACAGGTTTTACAAAATAATTCATGTTATTTCAGAGACTAAATTCATCACGCGTGTAGGCGGCCCAATAGGTGACCGATTAATTTGGACATATACCTGAGCAACTGTACTGATAGAAACACTTAAAGGAATTGTATGGTAATAGTGATATGAGGTGACATAGTTGCTCAGCAGTGTTGTATCATCCCCAACAGAATTACTTTGCTCACATTCTGACTGTCATTCAACAGTATTCATTCTTTGCTTGTGTAGAACATGATACAATGAATAAATTGCCCATGTATCAAAGTGTGATCTCTATTGAAGGTAAATTTGAAACTGTGTTATTCTGAGATATAAAGGTGAGACAATACCTGACATTATAACCAGAATGTTTAAACTGGCTATGTCTAAAAATAGAATTTGACCAACTTATGCACCCTATGCCTGACTTTAGGTCCAAAATTGCAGGCTATTGGTATGATTTCAACAGGAACATCAATATCACAAGTTGCTGTACACTTCAACAAGACAAAGTGTAATTTCTCGAATTTAGAATGTACACTGTCCCTGAATGGTGAGATCTATTCCCTAGACCCGGACCCGAAACCAGACCCAGTCTATTCACCAGACCCAGACCCATTTCCTGGCTCACATGACACAAAATACGAATAAAATATTTATTTTAACCCCAACCCTAACCCTAACCAAGTGAGCCAATCAGATTGCACGGAATTGGTTCTGGGTCCAGGGAGCAGACCACAAGTCTGGGTCATGGGAATAAACCCCACTGCCCTGAACAGCCCAATAACTTAGATGAACATTTTGAATCTAAGAAAGGAATGATGCTGTAAGATACATGTATTTCCAAGACACAGAGTACAAAGTCCTATTTATTTTGCTAAAATGAATATATAGAAATATAATTCAATAACTCACAAATATTTATCTTGGAAAATAACTTCTCTAAATTGGCTTTGATTGATTCAGATCATTGAATAGGTCACTGTGGACAGTTCATATTTGTCATTTATTTCTGGAATGCTATAGATACTAGTATATGCTGTCTTATGTACACAACACTACAGAAAGTGGACATAAAACATGTAAATAAATATAAATATTTGAAGGACAGTAAGAATAGTTATCCAGTGAAGGACATTTTGCTTTAGTGGATGATGTGTGGAAATATGAGGTAGGTCATTTGAAAGGTTTGATATGGCCTTTTGAGACCTTAAATAGTAGATTCTATTCAAATAGTGTTTTGTGAGACAAATGCAAACATGACGATTTCACTTTGAAGGAGTGAATAGAGAGTCTCACAATATTGTATCTGATGACATGGGTGTGTGATAACATTCTAGTGGCTTGAATGGCAGCTTTTGTTGTATACACCCCAGGGAGTTGAGAAGGGAAATGAGAGCGCTCTGATCCATTGAAACACTCTCAAGCATGGATTTGGCACAATATAAATGCGCACATTATTATTATTATTATTATTATTATTATTATTATTACTACTTAAATTTATGTGAACATGTATTTAGTTGCCATTTCAAAACTGAATTATTATAAATTGCACATAAATTGTTTCTAATTGTTTCTATTTCTATTTAATTCAAATTTTAAATAAATTTTAAATAATTTTTTATTTTATTTTTGGATGTGTTGGAACATTTTAATTTAGTAACCAAATGCATGTTACTATTAATATAATTTCTTTAATAATAGCACAGAATAACTCGAACCCTTTCCATGTTAGATTCGATCTGTGGGGGCATGTCTGTTTACCTTCAGGTGACTGAAGGTTAAAGGATGCTATCACACTGTGTCAGTGGGTGGTGATTGGATCATGTCTCTTTGCTATATGTCTGGGTGGTGGTGTGGGTGATGAGGTTAATTGCAGGGAATTTCTCTGAAGGTTGGGGATGGGCAGTGTTTGAGGGAACGGCCAGAGGTGTTGACTGGCAGATATAAGGAGGAGGGGGTGAGACTGAATGGCGAGATGTCTGGCTGCTGAAGGGAGAGATGATGCTGCTAGAGATAACCGGTGCAGTATAGCAAGAGAGACACCAGACTACATTTTCTCTGAAGGTGAATGTACTAAGCTACCAGTGGAACATATGTAAGTCACAAAAATATGTGTCAGATCGAGCTGCGTCAAATCCAGAAAAAAACGGAACTTCCAAAAACTTGGTGAATCTCAAGGAGATCTAGATTTCACAGAATTAATATATGTTATGTCTGTGATTATCAGGATGTATGGTAACTTGAAACTTGTAAAATCTACATAGCAATATTTTACCCAAAACTGCTAACAAATGTATGTATAGTTGCTGGATTTGTATATATGAGAGGTTACCCAACAGTTAAATGTGATGCCATCATTGCGACTTCACACAATTGCTTTGACATTTACGTACAAATCATCAACTGAAATTGCAAAGAAACTAGCGAACTTTTAAAGGCAGGGATGGAAGGACTTTCTATAATGCCAACAGCGCATAAGCTCCAGGTTTCCAAGTGTTAAGTATTAAAAAACCCAGAGACCTGATGCTATACATGAAGAGTATTTTAAATGAAACTGACACAACTGGGACAGCGACTGCCAGGGAACCTCAACAGTAGCAGCATCACTAGCAGCAGCATCACTAGCAGCTGCAGCATCACTAGGCAGCTGTAGCATCACTAGGCAGCGACCACTAGCCTGTTGTCAGCTGTGCGAGAGAACAGAGACTGTGTGTTCTCAATGTCCACGGAGGTCGGTCCGTTCATCCACATGAATTGTCAGTAGGGATCGAGTATTTTATTTTTTTTACCTCAGTTGGGAGGAGGTATTTATTCATTTTCGGAATGGGATGTGTGAACAGTCGGCATAGCAAGCCTGAGGTTGCTGCACCTCGCGTGCGGATCGGCAGAATTAACCGGACTGCGTATGGAAATAGCCATGTAGGGTTCCGCCCAGTCGTTCCTGTGGAAAGAGACTATGCTTTACTATCATTGGAGAGCAGGGATGTGAGAGGTGGGTTGGAACGTGAAAACAATTTGATATATTTTTTCTATTTTATTAACACATTTTATTTATTTATGAGGGTACAATTACCATGTTATTTGAATTATACCAAATGTTTCAATTATAATGTTAATTGTGGCACATATGAAAGTTGATTTACTTTATTTTGCCTTAATGTCATTGGAGAGCAGTGATGTGAGAGGTGAATTGTAAAGTATAAAGTGAAAACAATTTTATTAATATTTTCAGTGTTGTGAACATGTCTGTTTGGGTTTTTTTAGCTTAAGACTATATTAGGGTACAACTATCCTATGAGAATTAGGTTTAATAATTCAATAGCAATGCAACATATTACTTTTAACTTAAATTGGAGAGAATATTTAACTTAATATCATTGGAGAGCAAGGATGTGAGAGATGGGTTGTACAGTGAAAACAAGATGTTCTAATGTTGCAAACACATTTTTGGGGGTCTATGAGGGTACAGGGTTAGGGTTAATTATTTGAAATACTTCAATAATGTTAAGACATGTATGGCTATTAGTTTACCTTACTATTATTGCAGAGCAGGGATATGACAGCTAGGTGGGTGGGTTGAAAATTAAGAAAACAATTTTCAAAGATATTCTAATGTCATGAACACATCTGATTTTTCTTCTTAATGAGGGTACAATTAATTATGCCATGTGAATTATTCCAAATATTTCAATAATGTAATGACACTTATAAGTTTTAGTGTACATTATTATCATTTGAGACCAGGGATATGACAGATTGGTAGGCTAAAAATGAAGAAAATATTTTTATAAGATATTCTAATGTTGTTATTTTTCTTATGTCTATTAGGGTACAATTATGATAGATCTGAACTATATTAAATACTTCAACGATGTTGCGATGACACACAGCACTTTTAGCTTAAGAGAGAACATGTACGATAGTATCATGATTGCAGATCAAGAATTTGAGAGGTGGGCTTTAACCCTCTCCATGCTGAAGGCAACCGGAGATGCCTTAAAGAGCTGTATCTGTGACTAATCCAGCAGGGAGAGGGTTAAAATAGAAACAGTGTGGGATATTCTAATGCAGCAATAACACATCTGACCTTTCCCGTAAATACACGAGGGTACAATTATGCTATGCTGTGGGAATTATGCAAATATGCCTCCATATAAATGCGACGATGACACATATACCTTTTAACTAAAATCCCTAAAGGTAAAGATTTTCTAGATATGAACTAGTTCAAATACCTGTCCCAGTCACACACACACACGCAATCTGTGAGTGAATAATTTAGCTACGTATATATGCAAATTATATTGAATATTTCAATAATAAACTGTTTTTTTTCTTCTAGACATTCTGAAGAATTTGATATTTACCTGGTTTCAGTATGGCATGGCAATTATTTGTAATATATACGGACCTAGCTATGTACCTGAATAGAAAAAACATAGAGTATTGTTCGTAAAGGGATGGTTCACACACTTTTAACCCTCCCAGTGTTGTATGAATTATCACCACAGCTCTGCAGGGTATTTTCTGGTGTACTGAAAGAGGAAATTTAGCAGAGGAACAATCCTGGGGCCAGTTCCACAGAACAATCGTAGCGCAGAGGAACAGTCCTGGGGCAAGTTCCACAGAACAATCGTAGCGCAGAGGAACAGTTCTGGGGCCAGTTCCACAGAACAATCGTAGCGCTACGAGAGTCGTAACTCTTTAGCAGCTCCATGCTAACGTACAGGAGTTACGACTCTCGTAGCAGTACAATTGTTTTGTGGAACGGCCCCCTGGTAGTGTTATCACCTAGCACGGCAGGACGGGGCTCGGTAATTTTATGCCAGACTACAGTTACTGCAAGGGCTTTAGGCCATAGTTATTTTATTCCCTGGTTTATGGATCCACCAACCCGATTTTTTTCCCACTTTGGAAAATAAAGATAATTATTTTTATTATATTCCATCAACAGTGTACTTGGTTTTAGAAAATTATAATAATAAATGGTGAAGGAACAAGTCGTATAAACCATCTGGACTTCAACGAGGACCAGCAGGCAATGGTTGTTTGTTTACTCCAAAGTAAAGGAGTGCTTTGAAAATAGTTCTGCATTAAAATCTGAACATTGCACACAATGTATTGTTGACAATTATATTTATTTATATTTTTAACTGCCAGAGCTAAAATTATCACAGAAAAATCCGTAAACCAGGGAATCGAATAACTATGGCTTTAGTGTAGCTATGGGTTTAGTGTATTTGTACTCGGTCCTTTCCAGCTGTTTAACAAGTGTGACTGTCACCGGTTTTGGCCAGCATTCTTTTGTTGATCAAGTGGGTGTTTAAACAATTTTGTATTCTAGTCGTCATGGATGGGTTTATTTTTGAAAGGAATTTGATTTTCTAAAATATTTTATGCATTGGGTGAGGGCCCCCATCACTTTTATTACAAAATTTGATCAAATCTCAGTTGCAAAATGTATTTCATGATTCCTCAGACACCTAGGCTTCAGGTTTGCAACCAAATAAATCAGTTTTGATGACCGTTCTTGCAGTAATTACTCTGTATTACTTTCATTCACGGACGTGTATTTTTATCGGGTCGGCCATTATCTATTGGAAGTTAATGAACAGTGGGTGGACAGGTGATGAAACATCCTGGATATTTCCATGACTAAAAGAGATCATCGCAAAATCAATTATTATTTAGTTACTGGATGCAAATATACATTTCTATGCTAACCGTAACCCTCACCCAATCCCAGAGAAAATTGTTCAATAGAGGGGGAGGCCGTGATTTCAACCTTTGTCGATAACTGTAAGATATTAGTGCTTTGAACAACAGCAAGGTGTCTGTTGTATCTCAGACATATACTAGTATACATGGAGATAAAAATGCTTGGATATATTACCATATGTTGTTTGTTATAATTTTATTGAGAACAGATTAAGCTTAAATCACTGATGCCATGCCAAAAACCACATGTACAGTCAAACCCCGTTGTGTCGAACCTCGGGGGCCCATTCAAACGGGGTTTGACTGTATATAGAAAATGCTGTGAAGCTTTAGTTGCTTTTGTAAAGTGTCATGGATTGAAATATGATATTATCTGTTATGGGAATATTTATTTGATATCTGGGATCATATATCATGCACTAGCTAAGATTTATGGAGGCCAAATTACAGAAAAATTTGTAAACCAGAGAATCAAATAACTATGGCCTAATTACATTGAAACTAACATATGTCTTTAAAACATGACAGGGTATCAATGTTATATATTCATATTTATATGTCTGCAAATGTATTTGTGATTTGGGAGTGTTGGAAGCTATTATAATTAGGTCCTACACATAATATATGTTATGTTTTAAGAACATCAGTTCTTCGTGGGTGGCCAAATGATTAGTGAACCCATTTTCCCCCTGGTTCTTGCTGCTCCAACAGCCCCCTGAGATTAGAATTTAGGATTTTAAAGAAGATAGGTGGTAAATGTCTACATAACATAAAATACATATACATATAAATATCATTTAAAGGTGCGGGTGGTACCACAATGGTAGAACATCGGACTTCGGAGCCAAAGATTCCAGGTTCAAATCCCGCCCCGGGAGCCCGGCATCAATGTTCACAAATCTCATCCTATTACCTGTCCTACGTGATATTAATAGTATGCGCTGTCTGTGCTGTGACGTACTGTGGCAATGCAGTTATCAGCCGGCGCTCGCAGCTTTACCACAACATTCAGCTACTCTAAATTGACAAGCTGTGATATAAGTGAACGAATCTTAAAAGTGGCAACAACAAAAAAATCATTTTAAGTGGAGGAAGATGGGTAATATTGACGAGTCATTGAACTCTACAGTGTAGGGTACAGTTAAAGTTGTAAGAACATATTTGCAAGAGGACCAAGATCACTAATCAAGTCAACTATGGGGATTACCTTCTTTAGTATTGGCGATACTGCGTTGTATAATTGTTTTTCTTTTTCTTCTCCATATTTACCCTAGTTCATAATATTATGTAGAATTTATTTTCCTCGCACTCACTAGAATTTATTTTAAAATATATTATTCTGTTCAAAAATGATTTTGCCACTTTAACATATTTAATTTATGCGCATCAGCCATGGTTCATGGGAGTCTTACGAAGATCTACAACTGTTGCAGGTTTTACTAACACCACAAGCAAATCTCAGTATAAATTGCTGAAATAATTTAGAATACAATGTAGACCCAAACGCACTTCTCTCACCCACATGTGGTTTTGGGGGTTGCATGAGGGGGCGTGTGGGGTGTGGGGTATGGGGTGGTGGGGGTGGTGGACATACATGTATTATTACATGTAGGTGTACCATGTCAGGTTGACCCTGTCAATATAAGAACAGCAGAATACCATGTTTACATGCAATTTGCCGGAGTTACTTGAGACTTTCCGTGAGGTTTTCATATCCTCAGCACTTATCAGCCACGCTCCTTGATGTATTCAACATATTATCTCGCTCTCAATAGAATACGGGGAAAAACAATGTGTCGGGACATGCAACCTGTGCAGTTTAATTACTACCTGCACTAAAAGTATGTGATACTTGGGTGAGTTAAAATCATATGCAAATATAGACAGACAAGGCAATTTTCTGCAGTTCCGTGGAAATACACTGATTTATTTGTCCAGCGATCGATTTAAAAAAACAAACTGGATGGCCTCCAGCCTCTAGACTCTGGGCTTGTTTTACACTGAAATCACAATTGTCTGTTGCCATGTCTGTATAGAGACATTAGGGTTCATACAGGAATTAAATTAGTGAAATTACTAATTAATGTATGAATGTGATTTCACAGGAATTTGATATTTTGGTAAATATTTTGATATTTTGAGAAATAATTGACAACGTGATGTGTTTATCTGAGCTGATAATCTTGATTAGAAGGATGACTGCACACCTTATCTGCATCAGTTTAACAATTTTAAAATATGACTGAAGGAATCTTGAAATCCGTGCTATAAGTGAAAGAATCTTGAAAGCTGCTCTAAACCCTTAATTTAAAAAAGACCCAACCCCAAACAACTGCCCGAGTTAATAGTAATAACAAAACAATTCAAAATCAAAGGATACAAGGAGACGACTTCGCATGCGTACCTGAAAATTAAAAAAATTTAAAAAATAAAAACATTAAAAAGATGACTTTGCGTGCAGACACCGATATTATTGGATCTCAGCCGGGTTCACGATACTTAAGCAATTTAATTGCTACCTGTACCAAGAACACGAGACGAGTGAGTTTAAATAGTAAACATAGCTTAGAACTATTGGATCCTTCTTCAGCCATTATCAGGGTTTATATTTGCTTGTCAAGGATGTCAGACTCCATACAGCTTCCAGTGAAAAAAGCCTCAACTAGGCTGAGGAAATACCTGCAGTAAAATGGCCGCGGTTTATCATGTTTATATCCACGTGTGTATAAATAGCAAGTGTATCTATGTGCGTGTTGCTGTTTATACAAGGAGGCTGTGGAATCTGGACGTGAAAGCAACTAGAGGAAGTTTGCTTACATTTTGTATAACAATAGCAGATCTTGGTTGCGTTCGGGCTACAATACAATTCTCTATGATGTGTTACATAGCTGTTCAGTAGCTGTTCAGCTAAAACATCGTAGTACTACGTAGCACTACTTTTTACTTCGGCTTTTGAGCCCGTAGTGTTTTGTAGGAAATAGTAGGAAAACCAAAAGCATGAAGGGAATGGATTACACACATATGCAAACCGATTTCCTGCTATTTTCCTATTGTATTGCAGCCTGAACGCAAGCCCATGTTCACTGCAAGCTGAAATCATTGCTATTGTTTTTATTATTATTATTATTATTAATATTATTATTATTATGCATAGAAAGAAATATATTATTAGTTATTAGAGTTGTTGGTATTAATGATGTTGCTATCATCATCATTGTAATGTATTGTGAGCTCATTTGTTGTTCTCACGTGGTAATTTGACCAGGTGGTAGGAAAAAACACATATCTTGGTTTCTCATGTCCTTTTGTCATAACCTGACCTCTTGCCACTATTTATTACCATAGTTATTTCAGTAGGCCAACACCGTACTTTATTGAAAACCTTGAGGTCCTTCTTTCCTTTTGTCAGAACCTAAATTATCTCCACAGATTTTACAATAGTCTCATTGAAAACGTCCTTTCTTCAGAACCTAACCTTCCTCAACCATAGTACAGTATGTCAAAAGCCTGGTACCTTTCCTTATTGAAAAACCTTGTTCTTCTTGCCTGTCCTCAGGACCTGATCTGTCTCAGAAGGATGTTCTGGGAGTGGAAGATGTGGACTTCAACATCCAGGCCAACACTGCCGCCCACCACACCGCCGAATATGACATCACGGACCCCGAGGAGGTGGCCCACCCCAAGCTGGTTATCAGGAGAGGACAGCCCTTCGACATCACCATCACCTTCAACAGACCCTACGACAAGTCCAAGGATGACCTCAAGCTGGTGTTCCAAGCAGGTGGGTGGATGATGGCTTGGTAATGGGTATTTCGTCCCTAGGACACCCCAAAGCTTAAAAAAGAAATGGTTTGGTAAAGTGGTGGGTAGGATGCATGCAGGACATATCTGGCCCATACCCTAATGTATTAATTTTGTGAAAATTGCCGAAAATCACTAATTTGTATGAACAATTTGACTTTTACCATAATAATATAGTTTTCTGTTAATGTATGCTAAATAAATAGTCTGGCATCTAATAAGTATAATATATTGGTGATATCGATACAAATTATCATTAAAATCTTTGTTATTGAGTAATTGTAAACCAGAGAACTGAATGTAATTGATAGTGCAATCCCGAAGAAGGCCCAATGGTGCCGAAATGTTGATGATTATTGTGGACATAGTATAGACTATTATTATTATTATTATTATTATTATTATTATTATTATTATTATTATTATTACTGTTCCAGGGGACAAACCCACTCCCAGCAAGAACACCCACGTTGAGATCATCTTGTCGGACAGGGACTATCCACGAATGTGGGGAGCGAAGATTCGGAGCCAGAGCGGCAACACGATGACGATGACCGTGTTCACTCCTCCCACGTGCTTCGTGGCCATGTGGAACTTCAAGCTGGATGTGGTGAAGAGGATGGACGAGAAGCACACCATTTTCCGCTACAATCACAAGGATCCCATTTATTTGCTTTTCAATCCATGGTGCAAGGGTGAGAGACAATGCCTCCAGTCACCTGGGATACGTTCAGCTAACACTACTTTTCACTACGTAGTAATATGTTGTGCTACAGAATCCGTTCAGCCAGCATACATAGTACAGTGTAGTGCTACTTTTTACTATGGGTTTGGACCCCATAGTGTTTTGCAGGAAAATCCAAAGCCTGGGATGCATTCAGCCTACACTACTTTTCACTATATAGTACTATGTTGTGCTATGGAAGCCATTCAGCCAACATACGTAGTACTATGTAGTACTACTTTTCACTACGGGTTTGGATCCTGTAGTGTTTTGTAGGAAAATCCAAAGCATGAAGAGAATGGACTGCATGTATGTGCAAACCGATTTGATGCTATTTTGCTTCGAACCCATTCAGCCAATCACTGATTTTTAGAATAGTAGTGGTAATGTAGTGTGTAGTGAAATGTAGTGCATTCTGAACGTAGCCCTGATATCGAGAGAGTTGAGATTAACCTGCGAAATAATGGTCAGTTTGGGCTTGCCAAAGTCAACACAGATATGGTTTACTTGACCCCACCCACCCCTTACAAAACAAAAAACATACAGTATTTATTTTTGAAGCCTTCCAGGATTCATGAACAACCAACCTAATGACTATCTGAACATATCTTCAAGTTACACATGGAACAATACAACATTAATGGACAGTAAACAATACATAGTTTATACTATTTGCAGAGAGCAGGTATTGCTATAACAATATTTTTACCTTAGTCAAAAAGTTATAAAAAGATGAGAATGCTACAGGTTTTGCAGGTATCCTGCTATTAAATGACCAGCCGTGATGTATGTGACATATTATGAAAAAAAAATTGGTCCAATACCCTAAAATAATTAAAACATGATGGTTCATCTCTTGGAATTTCTTCCTTTAATGCTAGATCACATCTCTCCAAACGCTATTGGCCTTCAACCCAAAATTCACATCAGTAGTATTGCCCATAACAGTTTTCTGTTTTCTGTTGATGCCAGATGATAGTGTGTTCATGAGTGGAGACAAAGAACGGGATGAATATGTGATGAACGAGACCGGCAAGATCTACTCTGGCAGCTGCAAGAACCTGACTAACAAACCCTGGAACTTTGGCCAGGTGAGCAGCAGCTCCACGAGGCCCTGGGACTGTCTGGAACCAGGTGTTCCTCTTCCTAATTCTTCTGCCTCATCTGATTTTCTTGTTCTTGGTTTTCTTTTCCATGTTGTTGCTGCTATTCTTCTTCTTCTTCTGTCATCGTGTATGGGTGAAATATTCCTGCTGCGATGTAAAGCACTAATTCATTCATTCATTCTTCTTCACCTCCTCTTCCTCCTCATCCTCTTGCTCTTCCTCCTCCTCCTCCATCTCCTCTTCCTCCTTCCCCCTCCTCCACCTTCCCCCTCCTCTTCCTCCTTCTCTTGCTCCTCCATCTCCTCCTCCAACTTCCTCCTCCTCTTGCTCCTCCATCTCCTCCTCCAACTTCCTCCTCCTCCACCTTCCTCCTCCTCCTCTTGCTCCTCCATCTCCTCCTCCTTCCCCCTTCTCTTCCTCCTCCTCCTCCACTATTGTCCGTATTCTTATTATTCTCATTCATCTTATTTTTAGTTTTCTGTGTTTTTCTTGTTCTAATTCTTTGTCTTATTGTTGTTGTTGGCATCCATGACTTATTTAGAAGAAAAAAAGATTTGGTTCTTATTTTATAATACATTCGTCCTTGTCAAAGATAAAAGCCCATTTTTTCTCTCAATTTTTTAAGTTGTTATTTTGTACATTTGTTAAAATAATGTAAAAAATCATAATAGAAAATTGGAAAAACAAAGCCTCCAAGGTCTTTTACAATAAGGACCAGTGCTACCAATGTTTTGGGATACCTACATTTTATATTCAGCATCAATGGTGGCAATACAGTAACTCATGCATACTTGTGTGTAGTTCCAAACACCCTATTCATTTCAGTTCCGATAACACATATTCATCTAGCTCCAAACTAGTCCATGTCAAAGATGCTTTATGGCAATTTAAAAATATGTTTTATGATTTTTTACTTTAAAAAAAGAAAATCATGAAAAGATTGACAAGGACTAGCTCCAGACATCTAGGTATTCATTCCAGTTCCAAGGCAAGGTTCTGGATGCCTGCATGTACATCTTGGAGGAGGCCGGGATGAACTGGGCAGTCCGGGGGAACCCCATCCCCATTGTCCGGAAGATTACGGCCGCGGTCAACTCTCCGGACGACTATGGCGTGCTGACCGGCAACTGGTCAGGTCACTACGACGACGGAGTGTCTCCCTTGTCCTGGACTGGCAGCGTGAAGATCCTGGAGCAGTACCTCCAGACCAAGGAGCCAGTCAGCTACGGCCAGTGCTGGGTCTTCTCAGGGGTCACCACTACAGGTCAGAGTTCAAATGTCATTGCAGAAATGCATTAAAGGCATAGTCATAAATATTGATTACTGTTTTGGAATAATTTTAAGCTAAAAATTCAATTACAATCATATATGTTACATCATTGCTTTTAAAGTATTTTTATTATCTCACATAGCCATTGCGGAAATGCATTAAAGGCATACAGTCATAATATTGATCATTGTTTTGAAATAATTTGGAGCTAAAAATGCAATTATGTTACACCATCACTTATTTTGTTATCTCACACTATTCTTACTGTTCTCTATGGAGTAAGTTCATTTAGAATGCAGCATATGTCAAGAGTTACTTCCCATCAATGTCCATGTCAACCTGAAGAAAATCAGTTTGTTCTATTATATTTTGGTGTATAGTAAGGGGAAATAACTCAAGGGTGTTCAGATTGTGTATGCGTGAATGCCTGGTCACATTATTCCAAAGAAAGAAGGTGCATGTTATTTCACCTAAAACTAGTTAGACATGAGGAATAACAAGTCATTTGATTAACGCACATATGTAGACAGATACCAGGTTCAGAATGGCTGACAGGTGGTTGAAAAAAGTTTAGAATTTAATGGTCTTGAATAATACACACCCACGTGAGGTCAGTTTCGGGGGTACAAAAGTGCGTATTATACAAGGAAAAGTACAGTAATGGCAAACCGAACTAGCTGTGTTTCACAAGTATTTAATGAATACCTGCTATTTCAGTTTGTCGTGCATTGGGTATTCCTAGCCGTAGTGTGACCAATTTTGCATCTGCTCACGACACCGATGGATCTATCACCATTGACGTCCATTTCGACGAGAACGGCGAAGCTGACGACGCCATGAACAGTGACTCTGTGTGGTAGGTGTCAACCCTCTCCCTTATGGGTTAATCACAATCTCTGCTGTACTATACATCACCTGTTGTTGTTCTTCATCATGTAGAGGGTTAACTCTCTCCTTGATGGATTACTCTCTGTGATGTAACAAGTCATTATTATTATTATGCTGTTGTTGTTGTTATTATTATGTCATTATTATTATGTTATTATTATTATGTTATTATTATTATTATTATTATGTCATTATTATTATGTTATTATTATTATGTTATTATTATTATTATGTCATTATTATTATGTTATTATTATGTTATTATTGTTATTATTATGTCATTATTATTATGTTATTATTATTATCATGTTATTATTATTGTTATTATTGTTATTATTGTTATTATTATATTATTATTATTATCATGTTGTTATTATTATGTCATTATTATTATGTTATTATTATTATGTTATTATTATTATGTTATTATTGTTATTATTATGTCATTATTATTATGTTATTATTATTATGTTATTATTATTATTATTATGCCATATTTATATAGCCAGCTTTCCATACTAACTATAAACATAATAAACTAAAATATTGTGACACATTAAATACTAGGTAAATATATATGAAGTTATATATGAAGTTATATATGAAGTAATATATGAAGTTATATATGAAGTTATATATATGAAGTAAATGTAACTCAAAATAGTGTTGTACACAGACCTGAAGAAGTGAGGATTTCACTTGCGAAACGTTGTAAAATGGTTGAAGCAATGTGTTTATTATTTGAACTCGTAAATATAGTATATAGTAATATTTGGTGACTGTACATAATTTTGTACTTATTCAGGAGAATAGACCTTTGACAAGTATGAAGTATTTCATCACAAAGCTGTTATGACTCATTTACATTACAAAGCGATATTAGTTGCCCTTACTTTCTAGTAATAACTAGCTTATTTGATTGCCAGAGAAATGTATTTGCTGTCTGTCATAAGTTGGGACTATTATTAAATGAAATTGTTGGACAATAAATTGAAGATTGCACTACATCTACTTCAACTATAAATGTTTTTTTACAATATGTTTTTTTACAATATGTTTTTTTACAATATGTTTGTTTTTTTACATGTTTTTTTACAATATGTTTTTTTACAATGTTTTTTCTTATTTCTTTTCTTACTGGTAGAATGTACACCAAAAACAACAAACAAAATAATAAATTACATGAAACATTACTGCATTACTATATTTCTTTTTTCTTTCTTTTTTCTTTCTTTCTTTTTTCTTTCTTTCTTTTTAGTACATTGTACAAATTTATGCATTTTTATGCAAATTTCCAGGAACTTCCATGTATGGAATGAGGCGTGGATGTCACGACCAGACCTTCCTTCTGGCTATGGAGGATGGCAAGCTATGGATGCCACACCACAAGAAACTAGTGATGGTATGTCCAAGACATCCTCAATATTCATTCAGCAAGAAATGGACTTCCCTCATACTAACAATGAAAATATTAAAGCAACAAATTAATAAAAAATTTAAATAAAAAATAAAATATATATATATTCTTAATTTTATGGACCACGTGTTTCTGGTTCTGGTGAATTATTTCCTGGAGTTGTCTGCCCCTAGGTGTATATTGCTGTGGTCCAGTTCCCGTGCTGGCCATCAAGAGAGGTGAAGTCAACCTGCCCTTTGACGGTCAGTTCGTGTTTGCCGAGGTTAACGCTGACAAGGTTTACTGGACGGTCCATCCTGGCGGCAGCTGTGATCAATGCTACATCGACAAGGGAGGGTACGGCATAATAGATAATAATAATAATAGATAATAATAATAATAATAATAATAATGAGGGTACGGCATAATAGATAATACTAATAATAATAATAATAATAATAGTAATTTAAAAATAAAACAATAATAATGACATATTAATTATAATAATAATAATAACAATAATAATAATAATAATAGTAATTTTAAAATAAAATCATAATAATGACATATTAATTATAATTATAATAATGACAATAATAATACTACTAATAATAG
>JAUTBT010034832.1:0-18224 GCA_032361225.1 Lepetodrilus schrolli
GTTACGGGTTTCCTCCTGCCCTAAACTGACAAGTCGTGATATAAGTGAAAGAATCTTGAAAGCGACTTAAAACCCCATAACAAAAAACAACAACTGGATTTGAATTTGGAGTCTGGCTATGGTAACAGTTATCATGGTTATATGGTAATTAATATCCCAACTCAGTTTTACTCTCTGCATGGATATACAGGGGTTAACACTAACATTTTTGATCACTAGTCCTCATAATGATAACATATAGTAAAGATATAAAAATTCAAAAAGTTCCTCTAGTCCTCAGGATACCTTCAGCATTGAGCAGTTTGGCTCGGGCTACAGGACTAGTACCGATATTAATCCCTAGATATATAATAATAATAATATTTGTATTTGTATTTGTAGATTGCACCATCCACCATTACACAGTGCTCTGTGCGCTGTAAAAAGTTTACTGCAGGTTTTAGGAAACTGTTTTGGAAGAGCATAGTTTTGATGTTGGTTTTAAAGGATTGTAGAGTTTTTGATATTGAGTGGAATATTGTTCCATTTCACGGCTGCACTATATGCAAATGTTCTTTTCCCAAACTTGCTGTGTGAGGCACAGTGACAAGGAACTGACTTCTGGACCATATGGATAGTATATAATATATCTATTAGAGATGATCAATAGGCTTTACATATAGTATTTCCTGACGGACAGTTTTGAAATACGTCAAATCCTCCAGTACATGAATATGGTTTTCGGACTAATAAGCGTAGATTGATTCACTTGGCGAAATAAATAACATGAAATCTAAAATTTCGGTTGGAATTTTACCGATGTTTGTAGAATTGTTTGTAGCCCGTATTATTGATGACAAAGCATCTCTCATTATTATGCGACAAATCCATAAAGATACGACTGGACAAAAATAGGAGTCATCCGAAAACTGGGTACCGATTGTTACTCTGTTAGGCAGCACCACGTGAACAGTGTGAGACTTTGACTTTGACTGCACAATTTCCACAACATAAATATAAGCCTGCCTGGAACTCGGTGCCATATAAATAGATGATATTAAAAGTATTATTACTGTAAATGTTTATCTTGTATTTTCAGCACAAGCGATTTATTCTGGAGGCCAAGGAGCGAGAACCTGAAGTTGTATTTATCGGGGATTCTCTCATCGCCAATCTACAGCATATGCCAGTCAGTAACATCTAATATGCCAGTCAGAGTAACATCTAATATGCCAGTCAGAGTAACATCTAATATGCCAGTCAGTAAACATCTAATATGCCAGTCAGTAACATCTAATATGCCAGTAACATCTAATATGCCAGTCAGAGTAACATCTAATATGCCAGTCAGAGCAACATCTAATATCAGCACATTTTAGTATTTAGCATTTTAATATTTCGAATTTATCATTTCGAATTTTAGCATTAAAAAACGTCAAGTGTTCTTTTCAAAATACACTGGATATATAGTATATTTGTAAGGATCAAGCAATAACATATAAAAAAAAACATGAGAAAATTCTTACTATTGTTATTGTTATTATTATTATTATTATTATTATTATTATTATTATTATTATATACTTCACATTACTGATGATCTGTTTAGATTTGGCAGCAGATGTTCGAACCCCTGCATTGTCTGAACTTTGGTATCGGCGCCGATCAGACGCAGCATGTGTTGTGGCGCGTACAGAACGGAGAACTCGACAACATGGAACCGAAGGTACACACTGCTAGAGTTCCATATCTCACCATTCTGTCCACAGAACGATCGTAGCACTACGAGAGTCGTAGGTCTATTACTGTTATGGAAGTTATCTTTTTCGACTACTGAATCATCTCACATGTTTTGTCGTGCGTTGTTAAATCTGACATCGATGCAGGGCTCAACAGTAAGGATTGTCTGCCTGCCCAGGATAGGTATTATCCACAGGCGGACAAGTGAAATAGCCCAGATTAACAAGCCCTTTACCTGCAGTGCAAGTAGTATCATGTCTGACAGAACAAGTGCCTCAAAAAGTTAATGTGGAGTCCTGCAATGATATATATTTTGAAAGTTTTGAGTGGGTACTTAGAACTGCCTTCGAGCTCTTCTGCTGCATCTCTGGCACGGGGTAATAATCTCACCAAAAACCCTGTTCTGAAGAGAGCGCAGCGATGTGTATTCTAAAAATGTAGACTTGGCAATCAAAGCCTATGTATTTAACTCTCTCCATACTGGAAGCAACAGAGGACGCTCTAAAGAGCAGTGCATGTGTCTAATCCAGCAGGGAGAGGGTTAATTGCGGAAATTCTTGGTCTGTCAGTACCAGCCAGTGTTCACAGGTTTACTTCAACATTCAGTGCTATTGATATTGCAGGTTTCCTCCTGATCTAAACCATGGCATAAGTGAAATAATCTTGAAAGCGACTCTAAACCAAAATTTTCTGATACAAAAATAATAATAAATTCTGGAAATATGACATCTCATCTTCTTGCAGATTTTACCATGTCAACAAAGCAAAACACTAAATGTGCTCTAGCTCTGAATTGGTCAATCTGTCACCTTTTACCTGTATTAACTGTAGATAAAAGCAGTTCAACAGCCTTAATTTACCCAGGCCAGTGGCCACTGGACCTATTTTTAGAGGAGGTCCAAGGGCAATGTTAGAGATCTCTCGAGTGACAGGATACAGCCTTAGAAAGATTGTCGTCACGTATGGGCGAGATATTCCTGCTGCGACGTAAAGAACTAATTAAATCTGTCAATTTATAAAAATTATATTAATCCCTGTTTGCATGATTAATGAACTAGAATCGACACTTGAGTGATATCTGCTAGCTCGAGATTCCTCTAGCCTTCCCTGTTGACCATAAGAGACTGTTTGTAGGGGTATGGTCAGAGGGGAAGGCTAGAGGAATCTCGAGCTAGATATATATCTACATGCCCAGGTACTCGAGTGCATTGATTGCAATGTGATTCACAGGTTATGGTGCTGCTAGTCGGGACCAATAATCACAGTCACACTATGGAGCAGGTAGTGGAGGGGATCCTAGCAGTTGTAGGAGCCATTCAGGAGAAGCAGCCTCTGACACAGCTCATCGTCATGGTCAGTTCTAGCCAGGACATTCTTGACTTTGGGTGAAAGATTCACACTGCAACGGAAAACAGTAACTCTGTCACTTCATTGGAGAAGCATGATGAATTGTTCCATGATTTCATGGGCCCCATGTACCCTTGTCATTCCAGAACACACCCTTATTGTTCCAGAACACATCCTTGTCATTACAGAACACACACCTTTGTCATTATTATTCCAGGACTTGCTTGTCATTCCAGAACACCTGTATCATTCCAGAACACATGTGTATCATTCCAGAACACACCCTAATTATTCCAGGACACACCCTTATCATTCCAGAACACCTGTATCATTCCAGAACACACATGTATCATTCCAGAACACACCCTAATTATTCCAGGACACACCCTTGTCATTCCAGAACACATGTATCATTCCAGAACACACATGTATCATTCCAGAACACACCCTAATTATTCCAGGACACACCATTGTTATCCCAGAACCCTTATAATTTCAGAATACACATCCTTTTCTACTACTCATTCTTGTCACATATAGATGAAAGATTCTTGTCACAACTAACATTCAATAAATCTTTCACCACTACTCTTGGATGAGCCTCTATTACCTCCCATCTATGTACTTGTCCAACAATTATTACGAATGGATGTCTCGCATACCAATTTCCTTCCATCAACTTACTTTCACCCTGGTCATTTTTCCACCTGTGTCTCCCCTATAATCTCTCACCACCTGCACTCAGGTCACGTTTCCTACTATCCATCCACTGCCCATTTCCCTCCCCTCACCAATCTGGTCATTACGCCCCTACCCCTCCACCAATGTCTGGAAGTCTGTACTCACACAGTGACGTCACTCAACTAAGGGGGCATCCCACAATATATGTAAAATAGGGTACTTTGAGCATCTGCTGATGGAAAACGTATGTATCAATCTTTAATAGGCTTATATCCCTTTGTACAGAAGTGTTCCCTGATGCATAAAAACAGATTAAAAAAGGCTTGTACATCTTGTCAAGAATTGGATAAATGCAATAAAAAACAGGGACTGTATATCAACAAGAACCCACATGGCTGGAATGTAGCAAAAGTGATCTAACTACCCCACATTGAATGATGACTACTACTTCTGAGTAGAGAGCGTAGTGATATAAATTTAGATTGCAATTAAATTTCAAGGAACCCTCTTCGTTTGGAATACAACTCCATTCATGTTACATAAAATGCACTAGGGAACAGGCAATGGAGCATGTGCAAACGTTACTTTTTAGAGGAACTACTTGGTCACCATTGATAATGAGAAACTGTAGTATACCCAGTAAGGGCACTTTTTGTTTCCGCCAACTTGTTTGTGCATCTGTCCGAGAACACTTCACACAGTTGAAAGGAATGGTCCCATTCATAACTCTTATCATCTCACCTTCATGTTCCAGGCCATCCCTCCCAGAGGAGAGAGCCCCAACACTCTGCGCGAGAAGATCGAAGCCATCAACAAGCGTCTGAGCGAGGTGTTCAAGGAGAAGTCGAACACATCCTTCCTGAACATCGACGCCTCCTGGTTCACGGACAAGGAAGGGCGGATATCTCACCACGACATGCACGACTATCTGCACATGACGAGCCGCGGGTACCAGAAGATCTGCGAACCTCTGTTGGAGGAGATTCAGAGTTTGCTTCAGACATTCGTCAAGGTCGAGAGCACCTCCGTGGAGACTCCCTCCATGGCCGGCGAACCATGAACATCCTGGCCCCCAGACTCAAGAATCCTATCTCCCCTTACCCCCCCTGTGCATTTGATTTGATCCAGCTTTGAATGTCGACGAACACAGCATGGATGTCTCTGTTATATGGAACCTACATTTATATTTATTTTTTATAACTTTCCCCCCTGTTAGTGTCAACCCAAGTTGCCCTACAGTTAATAGCAGGGGGGAAATAAAGAGTTTTGTAGATACAACAGAAATATTTGAAAGGTAAAATTAATTTATACTGTAGGAATCCATCTGAATCCTTATTGACCATATGAACACTTAATTAAAATTTCCGTTGTGTTCCCATTTACCTAAATATTTTGTTCAACTATGGCGAGTATTGCCTATCATCTAATAACACCAACAATAGTATTTAATTAATCTTGTTTGCAATTTACCATATGCCTGGGTCTGTATGTTTGCAATCGGCAGATTGTTGTTTGTCTATAATTATGTATTGTATAATTGTACTATATTACCATTCCTTGACTATCAATATTTCCCCTGTCAAGCAGTCGCTGTAGTTATCCAATTAACAGGGAGGATAGGACTGTTCATGTTTAGAAGTAAATACAAAGATACATTTCACTATTGGTATATTTAGTAAAAGCATCTTTGTATACGACTTAAATTGGTCTATGTAAATTTCTTTGCAATAAAATTAATTCAGTGCAATTTTCACTGATTCTCAAACTAGTCAAATGTATCTACATAATTAATATGACAATATTTAATGCTTTATTTACCAGATCATGGATTTGATAGAATCATAGACTAGAATACGCCAGGGTAATCAATGTTATTTGCTAGATACTACAGTACTATTTCTCAAAATGTCAGTTTTGGAACATAAACTATTAAAGCCAGTTTCTGTTGTGTTACAGAACAGGATTAATAGCCTTATGTATCTAAATATGTGATTGCATTGTCATTAATTTATGCAATAATTTTGTTAAAGTAGCAAGATTATCTTTGGATGCAATATGAAATGTATTTTTAAATATGTTTTCTTTCTACATACAGTATATACTACGGAAAAATATTTTAAAGAATCTGTAAAATAATATAGAGATTAGTAAAAAATCTGGAGGAAATCATGCTTGTTGGGGAAGATAGTTGTCCAAGAATATGCAATAACCCGACTAGTGACCTTTGACCTCTTGCAAAGATGATCTTGCCACTTTAACATATTTCTCATCCAAGAAAGAAAATCACGACTTTATGTCTATAATCCATAAGTAATACATTATTTTTATTTCAAATTTATATGCTGGAGTTGCATATGCTGGTATTTGATTCTTAATTCCCAGTATGCAAATATTTAAATTTAATGTAACTAAATGTTTGGAATGTTTGTTATACATAGGACCTAGAGCCTTGTTGAAGAAATGAATGCTTTAATGTTTATTCCATATTATATAATACACTTTTGAGTGATATTTGTCAAACAATGCCAGAATTTTTCATTTGCTTTCTCATTTAGGATCACAAATTATACATCTACTGGGTCCACATTTTTAGCCCTTTACTGGTTGTAAGTTGACCCATGCGAGAGAAAGAAAAAAAATTGTATTGTTTTAGGGTTAATATTATAGTGTGTAAAAATTGCTTTAAATTTTCATTTTTTTTCATTTCATGATACTCCAGTAAATACCAATTTGTTTTAGTCTGGTTAATTAACCTTTTGCTGACTGCAGGCAGCTGGAATTGCCCTGCCCTAATCCAACCAAGAGTTATAAGTTTACGAGATTACTTGTGTTCACAGATATATTGCAATATGACGGATATGTATTTTAGAATTGTCATTGAGGTTGGATTGTCATTTCTCGTCTGCATATCGTATGCTTGTATGAAAGCTGTGGGATGTTCTGTTTTTGTTGTAAATATTAGCAAGCGATGTCATGATTTTGTCATATATGCATGCATACCGTGTCCTATTTGTGTACATAATTGTGAATATATATATCTGCTTTGAAATATTGTTCGGCAATGGTCATCTTTGATCATGTACATTTTCTTTGGTGGTCAATTATCATGTCATTTATCATATTTTATGCATTTCACTCTTCTAGTTTGCTCCATCATTTGCAGCTGGTTAGCGTAAACAAAATATATTCTGTATATATGTGTATCAGAATATGTTGAAAATACTCTCAGAAGTGGCGTAAAATCACTCGCTTGATACATCCATTACTGCACAATCTTTTCTATTTTCACATGCCTAGATTTGATATTCTTAGTCTAGTCACAATTTTGTTAGATTTTTTTTTCTCTCTCAATCATTTTTGATCATGCCATATGACATTACTCCGCAGTATTTGATTATTGTTTTAGAATTATTGTTGCTTTTTCTTCGAAGGAGCAGCGATTCCTTTGAAGACACGTTGCTGGACGACTTTCATAATATTCATGTTCGTATTCATGTCCTGTATATTTTCCCCTGAGATTGGAAAGCTTCACCATTATATATGGCATTCTGGATTCAGATTCACGGAATTATCAGTATCAAAAGAGTTTTAATTTACAATACAATTATGTAGAGAGACTATCGTAGTGCTAGGATCATTCTGTGGAACTGATCCCCATTAATATTGTCTACATTTTGTCTACATTTAAAAGAGACACTACCATCGTTGCCTAGGGATGAATTAGGTACACTAACGGTTTTACATATTCTCATAGGTAAAGACTTTTCGATACATCTCTACTAGATATGGTCGGGCACCAGCCATGCGAGTCTTGTGTGTTATATTCAAAGATGGTATTGGCTCTTTAAATCTAAATCATCTTGTATGACCCTATGTATACTGTGATCATGTTATACCAAGAGAATGATAAAAGTCAAATGTTTTTGGAAGTTGTACTTGTGCCATGAAGAGATCTGGAATCGCGTGGTATTTTTTGGTCGTCGTAGACTTTTCAGAGAATGTGATATTTGACATAAATTCTGGTATTTGTTCATGGTAGCTTACAGCAAATTCCATTGTGAACATTACAATGGCCATATTAACTATATCATTGTCCTTACGCATGAAGTAATGAATATAACAGTTTAAAGCATGGCGATAGACAATTGTGATATCAGCAGAAAACAGCCCAGGCTGCAGGCCCCAAGCCACATCCAGGTCAAATAAATCAGATCCACAGGAAATTCCCATGCCTGCAATTTATATCTTACAATTAATTAATGTGTGGAAATCTGACCTTTTTCCCTTAAATATTTTACACATTTCTAAATAAAGAACAAATTTATATTAACAACAGTTCACGGTCGATGACACGAACATTAAAATTTCAAGCGAGCTACTATACCAACCTGTCGCATCCAATTCTATACATTAGTTTTTTTTCGCTATAAAGAAAGCTTGATTTGGGCCTTTAATTTTCCTAATTTCTACCACTACCAGCTATGTCACTACACATGCAATCTAATTAAAATCAGATCTCGTTGCCTCCCTGAAACATTTTGCCATTCTTTTGAAAACGAATAACTGAGCATCAGTTTTGTATTTGATTTTAATGAGATTGCTGCACATGGCTTTTGAGATAGGCCTTTAAAATCTATTGTTAACAATTGACTATGACACACTAGGAAATTTCCTTAAATTAGTTGTTTTCAACACGTTTTTTTTTCTTTCCCAGGTTTCACCGAGCATCGCCTTGTAAGCATGTGTAAAAGTCCATTTGTGTACACTGCCAGTTACCATGGTAACATTGCTTCATGTCAGTGTCGTTACTGTTCTAAATAAATAATATTTATCTGTCAAATGTGTGTTGTGATCATCTACAAGTGAAATGATTGGTAGCTTGCTTGGTCGGTGATCATTTCATATCAGAATGTGCTAGTGAGCTAGTACCAACAGCCGGTCGAAATTTGGCATAGTATAAGCATGGCATATTAAACATGCAAGCAGCAACTCCACTTCAACCAACCAATCAAAATATGTACATATTAATATAATATTTTAGGTAAAACTTCACTATCTGTGAGTCTATGCATTTAATAAAAAGACTGGGGGTGGGGGTGCAATGGTAGAATGTTGAACTGGAGACAAAAGCCCCAGGTTCAAAACCTGTCCCAGGTGTCTGGCATCAAGAGTTGCAAAAGTTAGCTTTCTGGCACAATCTTGATAGGATGTGCCATCTACCATGCCAATGCTGATATTTTCAGTGGTTTGTCAGTACCAGCTGGCGCTTGCATGTTTACTGCAACATTCAGCGCTAAGGATATCGCAGGTTTCATCCTGCCTTAATCTGACTAGCAGTGATATAAGTGGCTCTAAACCCCAAATTTAAACAAATTAAATTAAAATAAAAAAGTAAAAAGACAAAAATCAGGATGGCATTAAACTGGCGACTTTAATAACAAGATATTCACTGAATCTTGCAGGAAAACAATCTAAGAGAAGAAACAGCATGCGAAACCATGAAAACAAGGAGAGATGCTTTCCTTCGTAAGCAACAATCCTTATTTAATCTATACTTCATGAAGAATGCTCAAGACAAATTAATTGAATTTGATGAAATTATAGGATTATAAAAAACTACATCGATCACTTCAGAAAGTGAAACTCCTACATATACATTCTGGGAAAATATGTGATAGATTTCATATGAAATTGAGAATGTTTAGGGATAACATTTTTTTGGCAAATTGCTAGCGAGGTCACGTAATATTATGTGAAATTCTGTAGGTAAATACCTAAATGATATATATTTTTTACATGTTTTACACTGGGGCGTCTCTTTAAGACCAGCGCATTACAAGAAGTCTAATTGTTCTTGTTATAAATGCTCCAATCCTGCAGGTTGAATACATTATTTTCACACACAAAAACAACATGCATTTAATTATAACTTAAAGGCATACATTCACAGTTTGTTGACATATTTCATGGTCAAATGTATTTTACCCGAAAGTATGTACATTTGATTTGACTACACAAGTACCATATATTTGGCAACAAGCTACATTTTCCACAGGTCCCACTGGTTTTCAATATTTAATATTTTTTTCATAGGTAAAATACGTTAGACCATGAAATATGTCGATAAACTGTGAGTATATGCCTTTAATGAAGATGACCATAAGAATGGTACTAACAGGTAATATTAACCATGGTAACATAACAGTAACTCTTAGGAGCTTGAACTAAACTGATTCCATTCATAAAATGACAAATAATAAATAATACATAATATTCTTTACGGTAGTTATTTAACTTCCGAAATCCCCATCCCTCTGTGTACGAAGAGCATTGTAACAGAGCTTTTATACCACATTATCCCATTGGAAAACAATTGATAATATATCTTGGGGAGGCGTGGCAGCATACACTCATCTCTATCATGTATATTATATTTTTCAAAACCAAAACTCCATTACTTGAATTAGCAATAGGCTGATACCTCCTAAGTATTCACGAGCTTCATCGTTATGGCATATTTCCACATAGTATCAATGGAGCAACATCACAAATCCCACTGGATTCCCATCGAAATCTCCACAATGCACCACGGGAAAATACGATGGAGTCAAACAAGAGCTGTTCGGTTACAAACCTTCTCACCAGGTAACAAACACATTTAAATATTTAATAAAAGGTTTAACCTGCTGAATTAATTAACGATAATTGCTGTCTGTATGGTGTATAGTAAAATCTATAGTTCAAACTGACCTTTCAGAAGACAGCCACTACATGATCTTATACTAAACAATTGGTCTGCTAATCCTAACCAGAGCAGAATCATGAGGTAATACAGGAATTTTCCAGCAAACATAAAACAATAATGGCCGTCAGATGAGGGAATGATAATTTGTTAACCTTCTCCATTGTGGAGGCAACCAGAGATGCCCTAAATACGTGTGGCAGTGCCTAATCCAGCAGGGAGAGGGTTAAACCTCCCGGTTTTATGTTGCTACCATTGCTCTGACATGTCAAGTTGACACCAACATTGAGAGAGTTAAGCCAAAGCACAATGACTAATGTCCATCTAAACCATAGACTGCATTCACAACCTAAATCCACTTTAGATTGTCACTGCTATGTTCTAATCTGACTGTATACGTTCTGTTCCAAATCTAGATTATTTCTCTAAAGTCCTTTCCCAGCTACAATCTGTTGTTTATTATCTTTCGTTGTTTTCTCACTTTTCTGCTTGTTCATGTACTGATTGTTTGTTCACTTTCAATTGCCTGCTCACTTTCAGTTACGCGTTCACTTTCTGTTGCTAGCTCACATTTTGCTTGTTCACTTTCTGTTGCTTGTTCACTTTCTGTTGCTTGCCCACTTCCTGTTACGGATTTGCTCGCAGCTGATGTCGTTTTGTTCATGTCTTCAAACAATTCCGGCATTTTCTTCACGAATTCCGGATGAATTTCTCGAATATGCTGAGAAAGAAGTTCCTTCTTGCTAGAACCAAATCCACATACGAGACATGGAAACAACAAACTGGATATAAACATGACATTGTCGCTTCCATCTTGATTTAATTCCGTTTTCCTGTATTTATTCCCACCAACATTCTCTAATGAATGCCACAATGAGACGTGCTTTCTGAGTCGAGCCGGTGTGTCGAAGCTCTTGTTGCAGTGCAGTTCCGGACACTGATGGAAGCGCTTCCGGAAGTGCGTCTTCTTGTGGCTGGTCAGCCCCGAGTTCGAGGAATACGAGTGCTGACAGATCCCACATTTGTAAGGGCGCTCGCCGGTGTGCTTTCGCTCGTGGATCCTGAGATCAGTCCGGCGGGCGAACTGGAATCCGCAGTGCTTGCATACGAACGGCTTCTCCTTCTTGTGAAAGGATGACAGGTGGGACAGCATGGAACCCTTTTGCGAGAAGGAGCTGGAGCATTCTGGACATGGGAACGGCTTCTCTCCGGTGTGGATCCGCATGTGGACCTTCAGCTGGATCACGTGGTGGAACTGGAGGTTGCAGGATCCGCAGATGAAGAACTTCTCGCTGAGGTGCTGCTTGACGTGGGTCGTGAACGCCTTTGGGGACTTGAACACTGTGTCGGTGGTGCACACGCTGCACTTGAACGTCTTGCACTTGGTGTGCGAGACCACGTGCTCGGCCAGGATCTTGATGTTGGTGCACCTCTTCTTGCAAGTCGGACACAGAACCGGCTTCGGTTTGTGGTTGCGACTGTGCGCCTTTAATTCGTCTGCGGAGGTGTATTTAGCGTTGCAAGTTCCACAAACGTAGAACGCGTTATTGAGGTCGATGGTTTGCTTTCTTACCAAGTAAGGTGATTCTGATTCTGGGGAGTCGTCCAGGTATACTCTTTTACTTTTGGAAAATCTCTGCCTCATCTTTAGCCCAGTGCTTTCCATATTGCCGTGGTCAAATGGTATGTAGCAATATGAAGTGATGTCGGTCTGTACCGAAATCGATGCCCGTTCAGGTCTGGGTAATTCGGAGTTATTTGCAATGGCCACATCGTGATCACAGTTGCCAAGTTTGTCCATCTTTTTCTTGGGTCCATTGATGGACTCTCCGACGACTGCTGGAATCTCATGCTTCACACTCACATCCCTCATCTCACTCAGCCCCGTCATCATGTCACAGATCTCCTTCACAGTCTTGGGTGAGGTTTTACCCACGTGGCCGAGCTCCACGTCGCTACATGTTCCTTCGCGTCCAGCAACAGATCCACCACTTCCAGAAACACCTCTTTGCCCATCAACTCCAGAATCAGTATCCAATTTCTGTTTGTAATACCTGTACTTGGTCTTTGAGTTTCGTTTTGATGTCTGGCACCCGGCTGAGAACATCTTCGGTTTATCCGGATCGGGTTTTATCATCGTTTCCTCTTCCACCTCCTTCATCGTGCTGTAGTTGGTGAGAAGTTTCTGAAGTCTTGCAGGATTGAAGGATCCAGATTCTGGCAAGACCACCATGTAACACTCTCCGTTCTCGGATACAATCCTGCTGTAGATGTTCTTTCCAGACGAAGCTTTCTGCGTAGTCCGTCGACTGTCTGGCAAGAGCATGGTTGTGTACGAGCTGGGAGGATTCGGCTTGATGTCTTTGAGCAGTGGTACGGTGATGTACTGAGTTGAAGGTGTGCTTCTAGGCTTGGAGGTCCTTCTTGTGGAGGTGCTGATGCTGGTTTCTATGTCTGGCATCACCACAGGCTGACTGCTGGAGTCTGTGCCCATCTGAAGCTGTTGGAGGTCTGGGTTGAGATCTCCCTGGTTGATGACAAGCTCTGCGATCTGGGCGAGAGACACAAGGTTCGTCGACCCTTGCACATCTCCTGAGAAAGCTGCGAGGTCCTCGGAAGTGATGCCAATGCCGGTTCCGTCGACGGTGACGTCTCGCAACACGTCGTCGGAAGTACCGTCAACGGTCTGGTAAATCGTGCCATCTGGATGCTGTTGGACTACTGTCTCTGTTTGTTCCTCCTCCGAATTTCGATCGCCGCTGTTGATGACGATTTCCGCGATTTGGGCCAAGGACGCGAGATTGTATCCATCGGTGAGACCCGACACGGTGATGGTTTCCGTCTCTCTTCCCGGAGTTTCCACCTCGATTATCGACGACATCTGTATGTCCCCTCCTTCGCCAATCCTCTCCTCCACACCCATCAGCGTGATGGTGTGAAACTGACCATCAGACGACTTCATCTGGAACTGTTTCGGGGCAACGGTGGAGCCATCATGTCCTGCTACAGTATAGGATTCGTCGACAACTTCCGTCTTGATATGTTCTATCGGAGTATTCAGGACAATGTAATTTGACTCGGCTTCTGACAAACTGTTGCTGGCAGCTGTCATCAAGGCTGCATCAGTTTTGGCATTGGCCAGAGTGATGCTCTCCGTCGGCTGGATGTCTGTTTCCATGGCAATGGGATGCGGACGGCCCATGTTCATCAGGATGGCGTCGCCCTGGGTGGGGGCCGGCAGCACAAAACCTTCTCTGGGCTGGGACACATCCATCAAGATGGCCGCCGCTTCAGAGTGTTCATCCAGGTCCATTTTCTAAAGTTCACAAAGAAAAATAATTAGGAAATTTATTGTCATGTTACATTTACTTTTAAAATGTATTCATTTTATACTTAATTGTATATTTTCACATCAGAAAGGTAACTTTTGCTTAGATTAGTAGGTAATCAAATGCCTAACATTTTACTATTTAGTTATTGCTAAACAGCACTACAGGAATATTTTAGTACAAGTTTCACACAATGATGATTCCTAGTACGTATAGTCAGTATATAATCTGGCATTATTAAATTATGAAATATTCCATTTTTCTTTAAGTTGAGAACTTAGACAAATATGTCAATCTTGTACTTGTGTTTATATTGGGGTTTTACTTTTTAGTTCAACGCATACCAATCAATAAATTCATCTATTTTTTCAACTTAAATATGAGACAGACTAGTTCTACTTGCACTAAGCAATGGTAATTTCTATAAATGAGAAAATGATTAAAACAAATAAATTAAGTCTATAAAACGTAATATGAATCTGGCGGTATGCAGTATCCACTATATAATGTTACGAGTTGTGTCCCCTTAAGTTATGTTTACAGCCTGACGGCTTTATTTTTGCGAGTATCCGTCGAGTATTACATTAGCATTGGACTTCTGTAGCAGTTAGAATTGTGTTTAGAAATAAGGCAGCATATTATTCATTTGCGGATGTTACTATAGACTGCTACACTAAATAATAGCGAGACGGACTTGTCAAAATCGGGTCAGAAAAGTGACGAAAGTTGATAGATTTAGACCATTTAATGTATCTTTTATATACATTACGGTCTTAATGTTGTCTTACCTGGCAGATCTAACGATTCTGCAAATTAGTGTATAAAGAAATAGCTATTCAAAGCAGATTTTCACTGAACAATCTGCTCTTAACAGCCAGACGCCATTTTGAAAGCGGGTAGCAAATATTCCCGATTGAATTACTCCCCTTTGTATGTATTGGTTGTGTTTGCGCGATTTATGTGATTTAAAGACATATAATCACGGTTTGTTCACACAATTCATGGTCAAACGTATTTTACCTGAAAGTGTTTACATTTGATTTGTCTACACAAGTATATTAGACAACAAGCTACATTTTCTGCATGGCACACTTGTATTCAATATATATATATTTTTTTATTGAGATAAACATTTTTTTGTGTACATCCTATCAGGTAAATATGTTTGACCATGAAATATGTCAACAAACCATGATTGCATGCCTTTAACCTCAGAAACCTAAAAAATAATAATTAATTCCTTAAAATAAAATAACCATTCACAGTAAAATATAAATTCCACAACATTTTAATTTTGGGGCGTTTCTATTTATTGTCTGTTAACCAACCATTCAAAATCTCTAATTATTATTGTTATATTGAACTTGAGTGATTGGCCAAAAGGGCAATTTAAATTTATTTTAATTTTCGAACACTCGAGCCAAAATGTTCACCAACAAATCTGTAAAATATAGACTCAAATAACTATTATCTTTTTGAGAAAAAAAATGGTCGGGGAGGGTCGAAAATATAAATAAATATAATTTCATATTTTGGAGATAATGAATGGTCGGATGGCAGAAAATAAACATAATTGAACAATAGGCATAAACATACAGATTCATAAATTGTTCAGATTTTAATCCAATTAATTTCAAAATACTGCTTGTCAACAGAAATCATTGTTATTGAACTTATGATAAGGTATACATTATATTCTGGTAGGAAATTCAATTAAGGTTAAATACAGTTTGTTCTTTCACCATTTATTATAATAATTTTCTAACGATGGGTGCACAGTCGGCAGAATATAATAACAAATGGGTCGGTGGATTCGTAAACCAGGGAATCAAATAACTATGGCCTTAGAATGTAGAACAAAAATATTTTTTTTAAATGTTTAATATTGAGCCCAAAGATCATCTTTCCACTTTAAAGGCATAATAGCATGGGTTTGTTTACGTATTTCATAGTCAAACGTATTTTTATCCTAAAGTATGTACTTTTGATATGTCTACACAAGTATATTGGAAAACTAGCTACATTTTCAGCATATCCCACTGGTTTTCAATATTTTCATATTTTATAAAAAAAAACAACATCGTTTTATAGCTACGCATATCGAGCTCCGCATCAATGTTGTTCAACGTCGCTGCGAGAAGCTCCTCCCAGCGAAGATAGACGCCATCTGCATTATTTAGTGTAGCGATTCGCAAGGGATTTCCATGTGCCGTAGATACATGGAAGGCATTTTTGCGACACAAATGCGATGATACGTACACCAATTGAATATACTTTGCATTTCCAACTCGTATATGGTCAATTGCGGCAATAAATATCTGTGACAGTAAGCTTTTAACATAATATAACATAAAATAGAGCTACGGAACAACGTACATACAAGAATGCTTGACAAATTTGAGTGTTCCTTAATAAATTATAGTTACCTAGGTCATTTATATATATTATTAACAAATAGCCCTTTTTGGCATGGGTTTATGCTTTATGCAAGATTCATTGTCTTCCTTGCAATAATAAAATACCTGTTTAGACAAACTACATAGAATCATTATTTCATTCAACTGTAGATTGAATCTGCATATATACTGTATATTGGTTTCATGCCCTAGTAATAAACACGTATGTTAAAATAAGATACATTTTTTAAAGAATGGGAGGAAAACCCAGGATTTGGTTCCTCAGAACACTTGTAATTACAATTAATTGCACATGTATGTCAAATTTTAGGAACCCACTACAAGCGTCAGTCTATTCACACCTTTATCTGCAATAAATCCAACAGCTTGCTCACAATAGTACATTATTACACATTATTCAATATACGTGGTGATCTACTGTTAGTCCGTGGGCTGGGAGAGTCTACTGTGCACCCCCCCTCCCCCAGAACCTCCAAGAGTGGTATCATTTTGTTCAGGGGACTCCCCTCATTGATAATTTACCCAGAAAAAAGTTGGCTTTCACTATGCATTTCCGCCGTTTTTCAACATGGACGCCAAATTGGCTATTTCACATATCAGCTTGTAAGACTCCTACAAGCTCAAATATGATGTCTAGACCCACATTTTATAGGTCAAACTATCCATTAGGAATAGTTATACATCAAGTGGCTCAAATAATGTATGCAGCCATTTTGATTTGATCTTTTTTTCAAAATGGCCACCAATAAAAGTAGTTTTTTTTGTGTGAATATTTTAGCCTATAGGGTAGATTTAATGTCCACCATGTACCACAGCACCACCCCAGATCCTCCAAGTGTGGTATCATTTTGTTCAGGAGATTCCCATCATTGATATTTTACATGTTGCCAAGGAAATGGTTGGGTTGCACTGCGCATTTTCGCCGCTTTTCAATGGCCGCCAAGCGAATGTGCCCTTTTCACATATCAGTTTTTAAGACTCCTACAAGCTTAAGTATGATGTCTAGACCCACATTTTATGGGTCAAACAATCCATTAGGAACAGTTAGTTATACATGACTCAAATAATGTATGCAGCTATTTTGATTTTCAAAATGGCCACCAATAAAAGTCGTTTTTGGCCATATATTTGCTTACATGGTAGATTTAATGTCAACCATGCACCACAGCACTACCCTAGAACCTTCAAGTGTGGTACCATTTTGTTCAGGGGACCGCCATCATTCATTTGGGTTGCACTGTGCATTTCTGCCGTTTTTCAATGGCCGCCAACCGAAAGTGCCTTATCACATATCAGCTTGTAACTCCTACAAGCTTAATTATGATGAAAATCTAAATGGATGCATACATTATTTGAGCCACTAATGGATTGTTTGACCCAATGTGGGTCTAAACATCATAATTAATTTTGTAGGAGTCTTACAAGTTGATATGTGAAAAGGGCACTTGTTGTAACTAGTACAGTAATGTAGCTCTGTGTTGAAGCGAGATCCTTTATTTAGGCGCAGCCCCGAAAGTCCGTTTGCTTAAATAATGATCTGGTTCTGCTCTCCTGACGTGTTGTATATTTCTCGCACACTAAATGGTCATCTCGGCGCGTGGGATTATGTTCAATGGAAAGTTACATACAAATTACCTACTGTAATGGTTTTCCAGAGTGACTGTGATCGCTCCAGCACGAAGAGGGTTAACACTCTTGTAATGACAGGTGCGGGGTCGTGTGTACCATAACATACAAACACACCACCGTCCTCTCAGTTATTGTTAATATCATTTAGTATATGTAGTTAATGCACGAGAAAACGGTCTCTTATCGTCGACAGGCTCGGATAGTCGGATAGATTCCGACCCTGGCGACGATGAGAGTCCAGGCCCCGAGGGTATTAACTGTTTTAAGTCATGGCTTCAAAATAAAGTTCTATAATGCTACTTTTATGAGAGAAATTGTTACAAATGTGTGGAACTATATTGTCAATTTACGCAATCTGAG